>JBBPCX010070317.1:0-10719 GCA_037974365.1 Hydrocynus forskahlii | reverse complement strand
AATAATAATAATAATAATAATAATAATAATAATAATAATAATAATAATAATAATAATAATGGCAGCTGGGATAGGCTCCAGACCCCCCCCCCCGACCCCACGTGCGGGATAAAGGGGTAGAAAATGGATGGATGGATAATAATAATAATAATAATAATAATAATAATAATAATAATAATAATAATGTTAAATAAAATCATTACTGAGCAGCTTTCCAACTTTCCTATGAAGACAAATCTGGAGTCACTCTTCATCGCTCTTCATCCTATGCTCACACAGTCTCTGATTGCATCAAGGTGCTGGGGGCTGACACCAAGCAGAGTAAATCAGCTGGAGCCTCTTCACAAAATTGATGGTTATACGACTGACACGAGTGAAAATGTGTTGTCATTTGCATATGCTTTAGTAGATAATTAGGAAGTTTGATCTTGTGAATCTGAGTGACAGTAATAGTGGTGTGTATGTGTGTGTAAAAGAGAGGGGCATAGAAAGGTGTGAAAACAATCTAGTGTGAGATAGAGAAAGAGAGATGGCGAGCTAATTACACTGACAGACTGTGATGTATACACGATATGTCCAAAAGTGTCCAGATATTGCTTCTAATTAGTAATTTCAGCTATTTTAAAGCACGTCTGATGCTGGCACAGGTGCGCACAAACAACTTGCATAATCTCCATATAAAAGCACTGCCAACAAAATAGGATGTTCTGGAACAGCTGACTGCATTTTCCAGAGTGATGAAGCACTATCCTGTACCTTTGTGATGAGTTTAAATAGCATTTGCGATCTAGATCAATTTAACCCTTTGGCATAGCGTTGCACAGTTGCACCGCCTGACTACTTTCTATTAAAGCAGACCATCACACTGGTGTGTTTTGGATTGTTCAGTAACAAGCATTACAACTAACCAACAATGCAAGATACTGACTATTCAATCTTCGCACTTTGTTTATATTTATACTTGTTTACATTTGACAGTAGATCCATAACTAGGTCACACAAAACTCTGTGTCCTAACAGCTGATGCACCAACTGATGGACGAAGCACCGTGCAGGACACTCAAGAGCACTCAGAGCACACTCAACAAAGGCACTCAGATTCACTGTCTGATGCTGTAAAACAAATCTTTACATTTTGCACATTTAAGCCATCTGACATGCGTCAAATTAATACTGGCAAATGACCCTGCCAAGCTGTTGTTTTTGTTACAGGCCTTTATAAACCACCTCTATGGAGTATTTACTGCCCCCCCATATTCATTCATAACTACTATGGTAGTGTAACCATAGCAACCAAAGCTTGTGCCGCTATACCACAAAAGTTATCATCCTGTCATACAAGTAAAAGTCAAACGAGTGAAATTAGCATCAAGGTGAACATTGTCTCACTGAAGAGGAGATGTTTACCTGTTCTGCAGTCAGGAGGTGCAAACAGAGTGAATACAAGAACAATTCACAACACAAAGTAACAGACTGTTTAATTTTAATTTGTTCCACACTGGCACAGGAGCTAAAAATCTCACACAATGGGTAGAACTGTTAAAAAAACTCCCCCTCTGAAGGGTTAATTAATTCAACATCAAAATCTGACCTCACTACTGCTCCTGTGGCTAAGTGGAGTCTCTCAGTAAACCCTCTCAGTAACGTTCCAACATTTAGTGTAAAGATTTACCACAAGAGCAGAGTCATTTACTACAGAAAATACCCCAGAATTCAGATGAAATGTTGGATGAATAATTGTGAAGATAGGAAACATTTGGTCATTCAACCCCCTTATTTGTCCAGTTATTACACAAATTGCAAAATGTACAAAAAAACAGGCTCCCAAGTAGTGCGACTGTCAAAGCATTGGTGAAATTCTTGGGAGTTCGCTCTCCATGGTCAGCAATCCTTGTTCTGGAGCCCAAGACAGCGCACATGACCGCTGTCTTTCTGCGTGGGTAAGGTGGGTAACCCTCTCCCCTCATCACCTAGCATAATGCTAGTCACTGCTAACGTAACAGGCAGTCATGTGACCCTGTCTAATGGCACTGCACTAGCCACAGTTCGAAGATATTCATGGCTGGATTCATTCAAGGTTCAAGGTAACTTTATTATCATCCGCACCTGTGAATGTGTCTGACAAGACGTCAATTCTCCATGGACCACAGACCAAAACATAGTAACATTCAACAGAGTGCAAGTTACGACAGAAACAATACAGTAATTAAACAGCACAACAATGCAACAGTATAGTGTGATTCACATGATACTGAAGAGGCATTCGCGAGCCCTCACCTCCCAGGGTTGGTGGTAACACATGATAGAGGAAGTTCTAGCCAGTGGGTGGAATTGGAAACAAACTAAATTAGGCTTCAAACTGACTACAAATCCCAGAAGGTAAAATTGACAAAAGACAAACAATCACAAGAGATCACACTTTGGGGTTTTTTCACCTGTCCTGGGACTGAACCTAAAAAATCCCATTCTTAACAGTGGCAATATGGGCACACCCTTCTCCATCTGAACAGATGGTGTTGCAGAACAGGTGTGTGTGGGGTGGGAAAGTGGGAGGTTTGATGCAATAAAATAGAATGATGTTGCCCATCAGCTAGTATATCATTTCTTGTATATCATTATCATGACCATAAAGGCATGGTAGTATCTTCATGAAAGGTCCTGCAGCGCAGCAGAGCACCTGGCTTTTCAACAACATGACACTGAGCAAAGATAAGCAAGAATACGAGCAAGGCATAGTAATAGACTCATCTATATTTGAATCCAAAGAGAACGTAATGTTATTGTAAAGTGAAATAAAGGTTACAGCCTAAAGTGAAAGCTCAAAGTGTTCCTGAGAGCGTTGACAGATTCTAATCTCCTGCAAGTGTTGAGTCAAAGGTTCGGAATGTGATAATTCCATTACGGCTCTGGGATGATGGGCTTTGTCATATTTGGTATTCTGTGGGTATTGGGCTGAATATGCTGGGCATAATAATCAGTCTGTTGAAGGTGACTGACTGCCTTCCTCCTACATCTTCAATCACATAGAAGTTAAGATTTAGCATAAGATAATTAGAAGATAATAAGTATTTTGCCTTAAGATGCCTTAAGATAATAAGCATTTTGCATAATTGTACTGTTTAACCCATAGGACACAAAGTGTATTGGTCAAATCTGATCTCAACAAAGATAAATGGTGTTAATCAGTCTAAAACCGGTGTTTGTTCCCCTACATGCTCGTCATTTGCTGCTCTTTCGCTCAGCGCTCTCCGGACCCCTTCGGTCGCTCTCCGGACCCCTTCGGTCGCTCTCCGGACCACCTCCCTCTGCGGGTTTTCCCCACCCACTCGTTGGCAAAGAGTATCCTGAAAGTTCCCCAGGGTTCAAAGAGCTTGTGGTTTATTTCACTCATTTCTAAGACGTACAATAAAAAAATTGGGGCATTTTTGTTTGTTATGGGCATTAATGGTTATTATTGCATTTTTTTTTTATTACAATAACTTTGGTTCTATGCGACAGAGGAACACCAAACTAAACTCAGTTCGTGTTTTACGGGTTAAAGTCATTTGATTTGGGAGAACATTCCAGCTATTATTGCTGATTAGGATTAGGAATGTTTTTACCACTATTCTATACTGAGCATGTACATTTGAGAAAACAGGACATGGTAGCTCTAAATGTAGACTTATGTTGTTCACTCATTCATACATGAATGTGCTATTTACTCTACGGCCCCTCAGCATTCGCCTATCATTGGTCTAAACTTGTGATAGACCAAATTTGCCCTCCTGCAGAAACATATTCTGCGTTTTGCATGTTATTCTAGAAGCAAATATGATGATGGGTGGCTTCTATTGTGCAAAAACAACACAGCATGAGCAGCAAGGCCAAATCTGAACTTGTTTTCCAATTTATCCAGTCAATCTACTGATATTTATTTCTGTGGTGGAAATGCATTTCTCAGACAAGCTGTCTAGAAAGTGGAACATCTCAAACTCGTTCTACTCGAAGAAACAAGCAAACTTGAATGCTAAGGTTGACTACTGATTTCCAAATGCTTGGAATCAGAAAAAGCAACTCTTCTGTGGGCAGTTCCCAACCAAATTTGAAGCTAAGAACACCAAAGAATCATTGCATGCTTGTTTTTTTTTATTTACACATATAAATATACACAGTATGCACCACTGCATTGGAGTAGCCTGAGAGTAAAGAGACACAAGAGATGCAGAAAACCCAAGAACATCCCACAAGCTAATTCCTGTAACATTCAATTTGACTCAAATCTTATTTTCAGCATTGTTTTGTTTTTGTTTCGCATGTAAGCCACGTTAGACTAAAAGATGGCCTGAAAACGAGAAGTAGACGCATGAAACATTCTTCAAGTCCACATTGTCCATTAGGAGAGGCTGATGGAAGGCCTTTATCTTCACCACAAACATCTGCACAGCAACTTCTGTGAATCTGATCACCCCTATTAACTTCTAGCATTTTAAGAGAGGTTAACTTTGAATGGCTTAATGTTACATTATTCAAACAAATCATATACAGGCCACACCCTGGCCTTTACACTTCACATGCTTCTTCTGAAAAGGACTGTGATTTATTACTTGCTTTCAGATAAGAGCTCTTTACTTGTTGCCAAATAATAATAATCGAGGACACGGTTTAAAGTTAATATGTGATGTGTAATCCTTTTTGAAATGAACACATAAACTTTCTATGTCACCTGTTCTCAGAGAAAAATGGCTTTTCTCCACCGGTGTGATCCACCAGGCCAATGGTCTTGGCTCCTTTCAAAATCAGGCTAAATTAAACTCAGCAGGGAAAACATTTCATCACCAATTCATCGCCGGAAGTCCCTCCAACTCTTTCTCTCTTTCTCTTTATCTCTCTTCCTCTCTCCCTCCCTCTCCCTTTCTCTATTTCTTTTATTTTCTATCATTCTTTCTCTTTGTCTATTTCTGTCTTCTCTTTTACTCCTCCCCCTCCTCCAAGCTGTTTCCCTCTTCCTGTCTCTCTCTCTCCCTTCCTCTCTCTCTCTTTCAGTTTTTCCCTCCCTCTATCACTCTCTCTCTCTCTCTCTCTTTTCCTCTCTTTCTCTTTCTGTCTTCCTCTCTTTTAGTCTTCTCTCTCAAGCTTTCTTTCTGCCTTTGCCTCATTCCCTTTCTCTTTATCTGTTCACTCTCTTTTGTTTTCTTTCTGTCTTCATTTGTCTATCACCCTCTTCTCTTTGTCTTTCCCTCTGTTACTGTTTTCCTGTCTTCCTCACACCCTCTCCTCCTCTCTTTCTTTCTCACTTTCAGTCTCTCTCTCTCTCTCTCCTAGAAACACATATACACACACAAAAATAGCATCATGTCACTCAAGCATCCCATCAATACCCTGAAGTAAAGAAGACAGCTCATCTGAATGTATGTCTTTGTGTGTGTGTGTTTGATAAAGTCCATATAAAAACTGCATGTGTTTGCACTTTTCCGGCTCCACCACACTTGATTGCTGCAGGTACAGCTGGGCAGCTCTGTCTGTACCAGAATTCAGGGCAGCAATAGTGTTACTGTGAATTGCACTGACTTGTGGCCCATGGCCACATAACTCCTCCCCCTGTCAAACACCCACCCATCAGACTCTATAACCCCTCCCCCTGTCACACACCCACATATCAGACTCTACAACTCCACCCCAACACACACCCACATATCAGACTCTATAACCCCTCCCCCTGTCACACACCCATCCATCAGACTCTATAACCCCTCCCCCTGTCACACACCCACCCAGCAGACTCTATAACTCCTCCCCCTGTCACACACCCACCCAGCAGACTCTATAACCTCTCCCCCTGTCACACACCCACCCAGCAGACTCTATAACCCCTCCCCCTGTCACACACCCACCCAGCAGACTCTATAACCCCTCCCCCATCACACACGCACACAACAATTCGTTCAGTAACCTGCTGCTACTCAGATGTTCAATTTCTAATCATTCTCATTATGTGTAATATCTTATTATTTGTGTTACTAGAAAATTACTTAGCAGTACGTTATTTACGTATCATATTTAAACCCCCGCGTTTTGTACATACACATTTTTATTTGATTTTTTTGATATTTTATATTGTTCTTTTCCCTGTATCTCTGTGTGCCTGTGCAGCCATGACACAAGCAATTTCCTCCGGGATCATTTAAGTGTCCTGATGCTGAAACAAATATATACATGTATAAATATTTTAAAAAAAACATGTTTTAGACTAAAACAGTTCCATGATTTAAATGAGTTAACATGTCCTGTGAATGCCAATTTTCTGCACAAATCCATACAACGGTACGTTCAACGGTTGTTCTTTAGCATTTAAAATAAACAAACTGTCATCTTAATGGTTCAAGCAGATGTAAAACTAGCCAGGCAGGGAACAGTCATCCGTCTGTTGAAGGTGACTGATTGCTTTCCTCGACATCTAATCTGCAATTACGCTTCACTGTGTTTATAGATTTTTCAAACCATAAAATGGAAGGCAATTCAAGACTTCAGTGAGTCCAACAAACCAGCCTGACTGACAAAATCTCTTTAAAAAGCAAGCTTTGAGTCAAAGAACACAAAAAAAACATTCAGAGGTGACTTTCATACACACATGCACACAGTTTGCACCCATACACATCAGTAGCCTAAGATTAAAAGTCTTTTCTATCACATAGTTTGAATATAATTGTATTTTTTGCATTTATTGAGAAAGGCACTCACTGATGTTTAACATTTTTAACATTTTATTGCATATTGTTTATCTTTTCACATGAGGAGGAGTGGCACACTGAATCTCATGGTATTGTGTGCAAAGATAATTCATTCAATGCTGGCTGACGTCATCAGTTCATTAGATGACAATGATCTTTTCTGACTGCCAAGTGGGAAAGATCCACTTGAACACCATTTTAGTTCATAATTCTTACTTGAAAAATTCAAACTCTATAATGTTCTATAATGCTCTAAGGTCACATAAATGGAGATGGTTGAGCAAAGGAGTCATTAAGGTCATTCTGTCATGGTGTGATAAGATTTGTTTTCATCACTTTGCATTTTCTGCACTATTTTACCATGGTGAACCATGACTGTTAGGTCTAGACCTTCAGTTCAGGCCATAAAAGTAAAAAATACATCTTTGATTATGTTCATTTCTGCAAGCACCCCTATGGGATTCTAGTAGCCTGTTAACACTAAGCTGCAACACATACAAGTTTGGCTATTCTAGACTAAATGCACAATAGATATGCATCTGAGGTATATAAAAGACTGAAGCTGTTTAATTAATGTATTGTTTTAGCTTGTATATTGCAAAGTTCGGTAAAAACCCGCCTCCATCATTTCCTTTTTTAACTACTGAGTAAAACCTGGTAGGAGTTTTAATTAAATGAACTTAAATGTTGGCTCAAACCTAAATGCAGCACAAGAAGGTTTTCCATCTAAAATGGAACCAAGGAACAAAAGAATAAAAAATCTGTCCAAACCCAGGTCAGTCCAGATTGTTTTGGGTCCGAAACTGACCTGAGATAAAAAATAATTTAAACAAATAATAACAAACTAAATAAATAAATAACATCGGTTACTATACAGTGACAATAACCATCATTAGATGATCATGGATAAATCAAATATAAAACCATATAAAACAATACACTATAAAAAAAACAAACAAACAAGTGTAAGGAGTAAATCCCTCTTCATCATTGTGCTGTCAAATAGCATCCCAAATGTTTTTGTCTGAATGAATTTTCCGTGCCACACTGCTGACCAGATGAAGAACCTTCGCCTGTTTAAGACCAGATGAAGAACCTTCACCTGTTTAAGACCAGATGAAGAACCTTCGCCTGTTTAAGACCAGATGAAGAACCTTCGCCTGTTTAAGACCAGATGAAGAACCTTCGCCTGTTTAAGACCAGATGAAGAACCTTCGCCTGTTTAAGACTGTGTAAGCCAGCGTGTGGTGTTCCCTAATTCTCAGGCTGTTGTTAAGATGGTTCACTCGGCACTTGAGAGCTCTCATGCCCTTCACAAAAACTTACTTCTGCACGGCTTGTTTCTCTGCTGTGACACCAATTAAGACTAAGTATCATCAAAGACTGTTGAGAAAGACCTCAGGCTTAAACGGTCTGCAATTGCGCCCAACATTGCCAAGCTTTGTGAGGATGCAGATGCACTAACATGGGTCAACGCTGCCATTTATTCATTCATATTGTTGTGGCTACTGGCTAATAGACCTAATGAATATTCACTTATGGCTGACATAGATATACTCACAACTTAATGCGAACACATATTGTGCCTGTGAATCTCTCCTTGCCCTCAAAAATTCTTTGTTCTGCCATCCATTATTCCTTTTATTGCTATGTTCTTAAACATTGTTGATCCGTTTCATATGACCATCAAGCATGTTTTGTTTGTCAGTTGAAATATTTAACCAATGGGTCTTATAATGATTATAAACAGTGCTGATTTGTCTCATTAAACTTGATGCAAATACTTTAATGTCCCTGTTTCTATTCAAATGCTTTGACTGGTGCGTAACTTTGTTGCAATCTGTAAATGCATTGGATTGCCTACTATATCATATTGTTGACCTTCTCAGCACTGTTACAGTCATTCAATCGTATTGTGTAAAATTAAACATTAAACTTGATGTCTTGATGAAGCTGTAAATGTTACATTATTGGGAGGGTGGGGGATGATGAGGGGTGTGTAAACCTAAACATATATGACCTAAAAAGTAGATTTAATGTAATAATAGTAGGGTAGAAGAGGAAGAACGAAACACATATTTGGAAATGATACCAAAACCCAACATGTCGTATCGGATCCTGCTGAGTTTGAACAAATATTTCAAGCTCTAGACTTCCAAAAGTCCTAGTGTGACAATTCGATTTCACCCATTGTTAAATCTAAACATGATCTATTGATCTCACTGATTACTAATTAATGTATTAATTCATCTAAAAACCTAACTTGCCTGTTTCTTCCAGATACTTTGATGAAAAAATATCCAAAGTGAATAAGTGTCTGGGTGCTTCAAGATTTCAGTCCTTTTGTTTCAAGGAAAATGAATGACTGCACGTGGGACTGGTGCGGGAGAGCAGAGCAGAGAGCAAATAAAATGGAACGCGAGTCTGGCCCAAAGCACAGCAGAGGGAAAAGAAACAGAACCCGAGTCTGGCCCAAAGCACAGCAGAGGGAAAAGAAACAGAACCCGAGTCTGGCCTGGTTGTAGCAGAGAGTCAATGTGTGATCTATGAAAACAAACAGTTGGTGGTGACCAGACAAAGACCTCCAGGTTGGCTGGCTATAAATAGGGTAGGCAGAGATAGGCAGTAGGTGCGGGGTGTAACTAAACTAATCTAATGAACAAGGCAATTCAAAACATAAACTAACAAACCAGTGAAGACAGAGTCAACTGAACACATAACTGATAGGAAACAACAGACAAGTGAAGATAATAATGAACACTAAACTAAGACTAATACCAGAGAAAAGGTAAAAGACAAATGCAGGCTCAGTAATCCGGTGACTGGGACTGCAGGAGGCAAGGCGAAAGTGCGGCTGTGGCAGGACAGTTGTGCGACTGTGACAATAGACTCTGTTAAATAAAAAAGGAAGTAAAAGCAAAATTACAGTTTTTTTTATTCTTTGAGCTCATAATGCCTTCTCTAAAAGCACAAGAGTCCCTCAGGGTTCCATTCTTTTGTTGTAACAGTGCCTTCTCTCACTTTTTAATAATTGAGCCACTAATAAAATAACATTTTATTTCCAGTGTAAAAGCTTTTAAAAGCCTTTATATACCTCTTGCAGTCAAACAAGCATTAGTGCACTGGAAACCTTTTTTCTTTGACCTTAAACCAAAGGAATGAAGTTTAAGGTGGTAGTATACAGATCTAACAAATGCAGAATGCATACAAGTTCAAAAAAACTAGTCACTAACCTCTCCTGTCCGTCATGTCTACAACAAAACACTTTCAAGCTAAGCCCAGCCAAACGAGCGAGTCAGCCAAACTGACGGCTGGACGCGAAATTTGATTTAGACACTTTCTACAAGAGTCTGAATCCCTTAGGCACGCACACATAGAAATAGCAACTTTCAAAGTTTAAAAGGGAGAGAAAAATCAGCCTGGCTTAGGCGAAGAGGTAGAGCACTGAATCAGCAGGGCACTTTTAACCCCTTTAAAGCAGGATTTAGGCATTTTGATCAAGTCAGTGTAAACAGTTCGTTCCAAGCTATGCGGAACTATGTAGGACGTGTACAACCTAAAAAGCTGATTTAAGGCAATGAAGGTAGGATGCAGTATAGCATAAGAAAACTGAAAGGTAGGGTAAAATCTGTAAACGTGGGAGTTAGGATGTAAAATGCAAATTCACGATGAATGCTGAGTCCAATCTGACTGTTCAGACATTTCCACACATCAGATTCCACGTACACTAAATGTCCAAAAGTATCCAGACCGCCCTTCTAATAAGTGAATTCAGCAACTCCAAGGTGGACCTGTTGGTGTTCCAATTGTCTACACTCAGCCCATGTAATCTCCACTGCCAAAAGGTCCCGTAACCAAGCATTGTTACAGGACCACAGTATTGAACTGAGAGAAAATACTTCCTTCCGACTGCCATCTGACTCTATAACTCTTCCCCCTGTCACACACCCATCCATCTGACTCTATAACTCCTCCCCCTGTCACACACCCATCCATCTGACTCTATAAC
>JBBPCX010070316.1:0-10719 GCA_037974365.1 Hydrocynus forskahlii | reverse complement strand
TATATTTGTACAGTGTACTTTTTTATTTGTTGGTATACTTTTTTTTTATTTGCTGTTATATATACTGTTGTTTAATAGCTTTTATTCAGTTGGTTTTGCTGTTTCTACTTTCCTCACTTGTTCTGTCTACTTTATTGCTGTAACAATGTAACTGTCCCACCTCTGGGTAGTCTTATATTATCTTTAAAAATCAGTAACTTCTGTTACTTTTGCTACTGTAACAAGACAAAATTCCCACCTGGGGGACCAATAAAGGGTTTTCTTATCTTATATTATCTTAAAGACTAACAAAGTCTTATCTTAAAATCGTAGCTTAAAAAACTCAGCTACAGTTCTGTTAATGTTGCTGCTGTAATGTGATTTTCCCACCTGCGGGACCGATAAAGGGTTAACGTCTCTTATCGTATCTTGTATAAGATCAGTAAACTTTCGAGCAGGGCGTGTAATGTGATTGTAAAAGGTCGTTTTTAAAAGGTGAAAATATTAATTAAAATGATCATCAGGAACTTAGTTGTAGTCCCAGGGCTCGCGAGGCTCCTTTAAATATGGCTAGCGCGCGCGGCACCGTTACACCTTTCTCCCCGCGTGCGTGCGCGTGACGCGCGAGCCCCGGCCCGCCCCGCGCGCAGGAGCCATCAACGTGTTTACCTGAACGTCGAGCAGGGGGGAAGGAAGGAGAGAAAGAGCAAAAAGAGGGAAAAAAGGAGAAAAACGGAGCAAACCAATGCCATCTTTAAGTCCTAACGGTGCCCCTCTCACCTCCGGAGCTGCTCTTACTCAAACCCGGGCGAGGAGAAACGGAGGAGAAGGAGGAGAGGAACCAGCAGGTCGAGAGAAATGGCAACTTGTGCAGGTAGAGAGGGACGACGGAGCTCCGTTATTAATTTATTATTTATATTTTTGTGTTCGAAACGTGTCTATTTGAGGCTTATTTCCGTACACGAGTGAAAGTAGAGCTCTCCTGTTCTGCTCTTTAAGGTTTCCAGGTTTTTTTTAGCTGTGTGTGTATGAGAGAGAGAGAGTGAGACAGAGAGAGAGAATGGCGGCGCGAGGACCGTTATCTGGTGCAGAGAGAGAGAGAGAGAGGGTAGGGTGGGGTGGGGTGGGACAGGTGGGATAGGTGATGCAACACCTTCATAGGTGACTCTGCACACACACCTCCACTACACCATGGAGAGGACACAGATACATGCTGGGGTGGGGGGGGGTTGTCCTGCGATAGGGCATAAAATAATAATAAGAGATCTGGGTTGCACGTGCAGACTCGCGGGACCTGAGTGTGGTGGCAGAGATCTGTCCTTTGTTCCAGACGAATTAAAGTTTGAAATGGAGGTTGGTGGACCACACAGGTGCTGTTGCAGGAGCACCCGTGGTTCTTCTCCTCCTTTAATGGTCTTTAACCTCCACCGAGGTGGATGCGGAGCACTGCGCATGCGCAGTGAGAGAGAAAAACCGTGCACGAGCAAGGGAGGGGGGTCGTGTTGTGTTTTGACTCAACAAGATCCTCATTGGTCCTGAGCTTCATGGCTTCAGGTTTGGAGGAACTGGTGTTGGTCTGTGAGGGAGGGGCTGAGTCTTGAGTGTGTGAGTGATTATTTGTGTGTGTGAGTGATTTTGTGTGTGTGTGATTATTCGCGTGTGATTATTTTGTGTGTGTGCATATTTGTGCATGTATTTATTTGTGTGTGTAGTCTGTAGTCTGAAATAAAAAAAATATTAGCACCAACAACATGAAAAAATGAGCTACAATGATTCAGGCCTGCCTAAATTTGGATATAAAAATAACTCTCCTCATTGGTCCTGAGCTTCATGGCTTCAGGTTTGGAGCAACTGGTGATGGTCTGTGAGGGAGGGATGGAGTCCCTGTGTGTGTGTGTGAGTGTGTGTGTGTGTGTGTGAGAGAGAGAGAGAGGCATTAACGTTTCTAGACAGAAGTTATTGTTAGACTGTGTATTGTTTAAAGTTAACCCATTAGTATCCATGTGTGAATTGAAATGCTGGGCAATGATTACATTGTTTCATCACAATTAATCACATTGTTATAAGCAAAATTAAATGATTAATTCAAAAGTAGTCTATTGCACTTTTATTTTAAAGTACTGCTATATGAACAAAAGTGCAATAACATTTGGTTTGCAAACAAATAAGGTGCTTTTTAACAACAGTGTTCCCTTTACCACAGTTACAGTTCAAATATTTCTGTAAATCTCAACTTAAACATGAATGTAATAAAGTAAAATGTAAATTCACGTTTTATCTAGTTTGTTATAGAAAGACAAGTTGCCCTTAGAGTCCAGAGCTTGGGGGGAGGAACCATTATAGGAGCTGCAAAGGGGGACTGACTCCATATAAAAGTCTATGTATCTGAATGCAGTGTGAGCGCTGCGTGCTGCTCGCACCCCAAGCACAAAAGTACTTTTAGAATAAAACGATAAAAAAAAACCCTGCATTAATGCGCGATAAAATAGTTGTCAGCATTAAGTAAATAATGCGTTAACGCGTTAACGTGCCCAGCCCTAGTGAATTGTTACATTACTTTTGGATTTACTGTGAACTTGCTTATGCACAATTTTTTTTCTGTGGATCTTTCCAACTATTTGGCGACAAAACAAGTTATAAAATAAAGTGGCCCCATGTTATAGTCACGCATGAACACAACTCAGCACAGCACAGAGCGTGAAATTCTTTCTCTGCATTTACCCCATTCACCAAGTGAAGCAGGGGCTGCTACCAATGAGGGGCGCCAGGGAGCAGTGTGTGGGGACGGTATCTTGCTCAAGGGTACCTCAGTGATGACACTAGCAGTGTTGGGATTCAAACCCACAACCTTCTGATTGCAGGGGTAATGCCCTAACCACTAGGCCAAATAATAATATAATAATAATATTATAATAATAGTTTTCTAGTTACATGGGACAACTTAGTCACATTTTGAATAAAAGTATAACTAGTGTCGATACTAAAATTAGATACTGTTAGATATTCATCTATAATATAAGGATCACTTTAAACATTTGATCATATGGTTTATAACCTTTTTTTTAATCTTCCTTTCTCCTTTCCTCCTTTTGTAATTATAATATTATTATTATTATTGTTATTATTATTCGTTCATTCATTTTCTGTAACCGCTTAATCCTTAGGGTCACAGGTACCCGGTGCCTATCCCGGGGTCAATGGGCGCAAGGCAGGGGCGGGGCAGGGACGGGGCGGGGCACCAGCCCACCTCCGTATTATTATTATTATTAGAATCCGTATTAGTGTCAGTATTAGTCATTATTAGTAGTGGTATTATTACATATGTATATGCAAAATAGTATATAATAAACTTTCCCATATCCTAAATTTAGTTGTTGGACCTGAAAGGTTTATTGCAGGCAGTGGGCTAAGATGATGTCATTTGCTCAACAAAAGTCAACCAAGGTTAATTTCCTTGAGTGAGTAATAACACTCCTAGGTCTGTCCTCCCCAAGGTGCAAAAGATCAGCTAGTTATTAGGAGTTTTACAGAGAGATAATGAGTTTGAGATGTTCCTTTGTAACCTGCATAATTTTGCGTTCAACTTCTGCCCAAGATCAGAGTTCTTGATCCCACCCAAGGTTGTGAGTCTTGCCCAGTGCCCACATAAGAAATGCCTGATGTAAGACTTAACCATTTCTGGTCTTAATAGCTCAAGAATAACCCCTCAGACAGTTACAGCTGGGTTATACTTTATTTTAGTGTACTTGTGCATGTGCAGGATGGCTGTTCCATTGTCCATCTCCATAGAATCCTGTGTGTTGGTTATTTTTGTCATCAGAAATTAACACAGTGTGTCCACAGAAACAATAGCAACCAAAACACTGGTGCCTGTACCATGATCTGATGGCTAAGGTCAAGACAGCAACCACTTCTGCTGTGTGTTTCTGTCTACTCTCTTCACATGGTCTTGCAAGTTATTTCTTTTATTGGCATTGCATTTATTTTATGGTTGCCCATTATCGAGAAACTCTCTTGTTCTAGCTTTGTCTTAACCATACAAGTGATTAAGAGCATCCATCTGTTCTACAGAGCTTCCAAAGATCCTCAGAAGACATATTATTGAAGTCCGTGTGTCTTTATGTTTATTTACTATTGAGGGAAAATACCAGCTCGGTAGCTATCTGCTAAAAGACGGTCCACAAACTGATTCGGCGTGGACTGCAAGACTAGACTTGATCTAGAATGAGAACATATCTAGGGACAACTCCATCTACATTTGTTGCAAACATGGGGACGCCCCCTCGCTATGTTTTATTTGTTTGAAATCAGAAAAGCTTGTCTTTTTCTATATACATATACAGTAACCCTTTCACGTGGATCAGCAGTCACGGATTGAGTCCATCACGGATTTTCGAACCTCCCTCCTCTGAGAACAGCTGACTGTGACGTCTGGGCCTTGTGCGCCACGCAGCGGTTACCAAGGCAACCAAACACCTGAATTTTTAGGCATTTTTAACCACATCACAACAACGCAGTTTTTCACTATATGCGAGTGCTCTTGGAACATAACCCCTGCGAAAAGCCGGGGGTGACTGTGTTCTAGTCTCTACCACGTCACCGTTACACTGTTGTTGCAATTGTGAGCGACATATGTCTTCTAAAACGAATACTAAAATGCAGTCTGATTTTACTGACCTGTTTAAGATTAGATGAGATAAGATAACTCTTTATTAGTCCCACAGGTAGGAAATTTGCAAAAACAGAATGTGGTTCTCGATGAAGGCGGTGTCAGATAGCTGTTAGAAAGAGTGCCATGTTAGAGTGTGTGTTGCAGAGTGGTTCACACACAGTAGTGTTACAGGTGGCTTTTCACTATTAGACAGATCTCACCTGTTGGTTCATTTGACAGATGTAAACTGATTGATTACAGCTCGTCTGATGCTGCGCAGTTTGCGTTAGTCGTTGTAGTTCTTCATCAGTATTCAGTTTCAGGTCACAGTACACATGATGCTGGATATTTTTGGTTGCTGGACTGTTTTTAGCCCAGCAGTACTGAGGTATTTAAAAACTCCAGCAGCACTGCTGTGTGTGTACCACACACACACATACTAACATACGTGTCACTACTGTGTCAGTGTTACTGCTGTGCTGAGAATGATCCACCACCCACCCAACACCTGCTCACTGGTCCTGGTCATTGATGGACAGGGTATAAGGGGGGATGACAAATGATGCACGAAACAGATGGACCACAGTTTGTAATTGTAAACTACAAAGTGTACTTACGTAGTTAGTAGAGTTTAAATCTTAACATGTGTGTCAATACAGATTAAGTCTGCCTTATACAGTGGCCTGTTCTTGTCTGAGCTCGCTGTAAAATAAAGCTCAGGCAGCATTTTGGTGTTTGGGCTGCTGCCATAAATATAATGTAATGTTCTTTCTGGTCTTTTATATACCGTATGTGTCAGATGTGCACATGGTGTGGATTGCACAGGATATGTAAATGGATCTGGGAGGGTTTTTTTTGAGGTTTGGCAGTGTTTCAGTAAGAGAGAACACAGGTGGTATGGATGGAGTACTCGCCAGGATGAGCAAAATCTGCAAGCACTGATTTGTCAACATGAACTCCCTCTGTCTTTTTGATTTATCTGTCTGGAAGAATGTAAGCTTTGAGAGCTGCAAATCCATATTAAAGTCTATCTTTTTGAATGGAATGTCGTTAAAGTGCCTGTTGGTGTAATGGTCAGGTGTCCCAATACTTTTGTCCATGTAGTGTACATGTCTTCTAAAGCTAATGCTAAAGTGCAGTCTGGTTTTACTGACCTGTTTAAGAGGTCATGTTTATTTTAAGTGCAGATAATGTGTTGGGCTGATGCCATAAATGTAGTGTTCACTGGTTTTCTCTTTCTGTATGTTGAAGGGGCCTTTATGGACTGGTTGTGATTTACGTGGTAGAAATACATGGTTTAATGCAAGTGAATGCTTGAATATCCCATACAGTTAGAATTTGAACCCACCGAACTCTCTCCCTCAGCCTGAGAATTCAGCAACTGGAAAGCCCCCAGCAGCCCCTTAGTTGAAGACGCCTGAGCATCTTCCTATGCACACGTCCTTGAAAGTAAAGCTGTTGCGCATCAAATGTGTCAAAACGAACCCTAAAATAAGTGTATGTGTCCAAACCAGACTAAACTGGATATGTTGCTCACAAAGGCCCAAGAACATGTTTTGTTTTTTAAACAGAGGCATATCTGTTTATTAAATATTGGTGGCCAGATACCACTGAATATTAATTAGTGATAACTGATCTTTTAATTATTGGTAGAAACAGGGAAAGGCGGAGCTATGAAAAGAAGGTGATTGGACTTTATTGGTGGAAGATTGATCAGTGGGTTGAATAAAGAAATTGGATGTTGAATTTTGAGGCCTATTTAACCCCTGTGCAGGCCCGGCTAGTGCTCTGACTGCAGCTCCCACTGGCCACGCCCCATTTTTTTTGTAAGTTTCAGACTTAGACTCTCGCTCCAATTCTCCACAACAATGTCAGATGTGCACATGGTGTGGTGTGGATTGTACAGTATATGGTCTTTTATATACAGTATGTGTACGTGGTGTGGATTGTACAGGATATGTAAATGGATCTGGGAATTTTTTCAAGGTTTGGTAGTGTTTCCGTGAGAGTGAACACAGGTGGTATGGATGGAGTAGTCGGCAGGATGAGCAAAATCTACAAGCTCTGATCTGTCATTTCTCAACATTTCTCATTTCTCTCCCTCCCTTTGTCCTTTTGATTTATCTATCTTCTGTTCCTCTGTCTCATTGCTTGTCGCTCTCACAGCTCTGTCTAATCTACCTCGGGAATGTTGACAGAAGTAATAGAAAATGTTATAATATCATTGAGATAAAGAGTGAGAAAGAAAGATGGATGGAGAAGTGAAAGGAGAAGCAAGGGTGGAGTTCTGGTGGATTTTAGGGCTGTGTAACTCTTTTAGGCCTCCTGTCTCTTAAATAAATGATTGGAACAGTAAATGTAATATTTGTAGAAAAAACTATACTTTTGGAAGAACCAGTAGGATGTAGGATACATTACAATTAAAATATTTTATTGACTCATTTATATAGATTTTTACTACATATCAACTGGATTTGTCAGGGGACCACCTTCATAACACCCGGATGCAGGCGCCTGAGGGATAAGAGAGCATTCATATCTGTTTCTGTGTTGCAACCCAGTCCAGCACATTCATGTCTTACATCTCCCTCCCTCTGTCTTTCACCTCTAGTCTCATTAATTTGCGCCTGAACCGTTTACTGTCATTATGTTTCTTCTTTCAAGTTTTATTCTAAATGTTGTGAGAGTTTTGAATTGTAGCCTATTCATTCTTACTTTGTTGAATGTATTGTGAGTGTGTCAAACCATGACCCCAAAATCATCTATTGAACCGTGTCGGGAATAAAAAGATGAAGAAAAATGCCAAATAATTTTTTGGTTGAACCATAGTTGTTGTAGAACTCTTGCAGTACACACTGACTGAGGTTTAGAGAGAGATAAGTAGTGCCGAGGAGGTGTTTCTTCAGCGATCAAACGTTACGGGTTTCTCCCTCCTATTTTTATGTGCACTGAGTGAGAGAATCCCCTCTGTCTCTCCCTCCTCATCTTTTCTGGTCCTGTCTGAAATTATTTGTAGTCTTGCTTTCCATGCGCATCCCCTGCTGTCAGTATGCTTGGGTTAGGTATCAGTGATGCATCCTCATACTAATCAAATATTTCATCTACAGCAGACCTTAGAGGTGATCCAAAGACTTTCCCGAAGGTTTCATCTTTGGAATCAAAGGGTTTTTTTTAGCTGAAGTAGCAATGAAGTAAATTGTAATTGTAAAAGTGTCCATTTGTTGTACGTGAACACGCCACAGCACACAGTGTGAACAGCATGAAATTCTTTATCTGCATTTAACCCTTTTAACCGGTTCACCAAGCGAAGCAGCGGTCTGCCAGGAACACAGGGGAGCAGTGTTTGGGGATGGTACCTTGTTTTACTGGCGGTCCTGGGATTCAAACCCACGACCTTCTAATCACAGGAGGAACTCCTTAACCACCAGGCCACCAGCTACCCCAGAATTAATTCACTGACTTTCACTGTAAAGCTTTTTTTCCCCGAGCTTGTTGATAACCCTATAATTCTCACTGTGCTTTTTAAACCCCGCTCCTCATAAGGTTGCCGTCTGTGGGTGGGGCTATGCAGTTTCAGACATTAGCTGTAGTCTTGCTAAATAGAATGTTAAATGCAGTGCATTTGGCAATCACATCAAAGCACATTTTGCACTGCACCTGCAGTCATGACTATGTCTGCCCCTGACTGTTCTAAAACAGATACTTGCTCATCTACTGTTTCTTCTATTAATAGGAAGTTTACCGCCCTAACAGCCTCTGCACATCTGGAAAGGCTTCAGACTAGAAGTCGTAACATTACTGTGCAGATTCGATGGCATTCAGCCTTGAGAGAGGCCAGATACCGGAAATTGGGTGACTAGATCCAGATCACAAGCATCCCTCTGACTCCTCCTTACTCCAGAGTAGTTCTACTGCTCCACTTCCCAGGGCTACATACCCCTCCAGCTAATAGAGACACATGTACCTGTCTTTAGAGTATAGGTGGCGCTTTTTATAAGGAAATTATAAAACCTTGTTTTCTAAAAAGGTTATTTGAAAAATGTCCATAAAACGTGGTTATTTGCAAATCAAGTAAACTGTATAAACGTATGAAATATTGAAAGTAAGAAATTGTATTTGCTCATTTTAAATTTTATGGCAGCAACATGGGACACAGCACGTTTACCAGTGTGTTGCATCACCTCTTCATTTAACAACACTGTAAAGATTTGGGAACTGATGATGTGAAATCTTGTCCCATTCTTGCCCAATTGAGGATTTGAAATGCTCAACAGTTTAAAGCAGCATATGTTGCTCCAAAACTGTAGATGTCATTTAGCAATAATTTATGCTTTCCCACATGTGTAGGCTACTAATGCCCCCCCAATACTAAAGCAGGCTTTTGAATTGGGCCCTAATAACAAGCCAGATGGTCCCTCTCCTCTTTGGTGCGGATCATTCGGCATCCATTATTTCTAAAAAGAATTTAAAATTTTGATTCGTCAGTCCACATCACTCCACTTTGCCTCAGTCCATCTTAAATGAGCTCAGGCCCATTTGCATGGAGTTTTAACTTGTATTTGCGGATGCAGCGATGAACTGTGTTCACAGCTGGGGTTATACAAGATGACTTTGTCACATGTCGGTGCACCTTAAAGCAGCTGAAGTCGCTGGATCATTTTGGGTGTATGGTGTAAGTGCAGAAAAAAGAAATGGCTGTTTAATAATACTGATGATGGCCCCACCCTCAACTGACAAGTGTCGAGCTGTTGCATGAGTAATTAGGGCCTGGCAATATGATGATATTTAATATTGTACCAATAAATTACAATATATTTTAGTTTGCTTAGCGTGTAATGATATCCTCAGTATGCTACTGCATGTGTCATTATTAGAACACAGTTAGGCCTGTTTTAAAGCATTTAGTGTAGTGCAGTATGTGGAATGCTAAACAGACGGATTCATCAAACACTGCCCACATAGCTGGAGTCTAGTGAATCGACTAGTGAATCAGTCATGTTTTTATGTTTTTAATTTGCCAGTAATTTGTACAGGTTTTGTATGTTTTATTTAGTTTGCCAATACTATAGTTCTGCATTTTATAACTCTATTGTTCATCTGCACTGTACAGGTTTTGTGATTTCTTTTCTCTGACAAACACAGTTCCACTCTAGAAGGACTTGATTATTATTTAATAATAAAATGTAAGTGCAAAACTGTGCAGTGCAGATAGGCCTCCTGGCCTGGAGTTGGGGAAAATTGCTGTAATCCATTTTCTGATTTAAAGCAGCCAGCCACGTTGCTGCTGACTTTAGTTACTCCTTACACAAATGGAATTCAGCTCACCTCCAAACGGGGAACAATCTTATGGGGGAGATTTCCCTGAGATACTAAATGAGTACTAAATGAAGTTAAATGTGAATGAAAATCATTTATAATTAATGAAAATTTAACATTTATAGTGACTAAGTCTGTCTCAGCTATTACTTTTTTACATTTTCGAGCTAATAGTAATGAGCTAAGCTGACCACTGTTATCTTACACTTTTTTTATTGTAATATTTTCCATTGGGCTGTGTGCTTAACTGGGCCTGAGCTGTGTTTATCATTAGTTGGGAGCTGACTAGGATCGGCCTAAATAGCATGTTTTGTTTTTTTATAAGGGTATAAAAATAATAATTCTTAAAACTACTCCTGTTTATGCTTCATATTTAACTGCAATTTTAGTGTTTGCCCGTTTTAGAGTTTGTTTCAAAATAAACAATTCAATTTTTTTGGATAGTTCTACATAATTCCTATATCTATTCATCTATCTATAATTCCTCTTTTTTAAAAACATGGTCAGGCAAAACAGTGTAATGCTGCAGTCCGCTGTCTTAGTCTTTAATACCTGAGTACTGCATTTATTTTTCTAACATGTCCTTCCAGGAAACCCCGTTTTCTTTTGGTTTCATATGTTTTATTATACAGCAATAAAGGTGTAGAAGATGTCAGGAAGAGTGCCGGGTTCTGAAGGGTGAAAGATGAACACTCTGAATTAGTGCTGTCAAGCGATTAAAATTTTTGATCTAATTAATTACATGGTGTGGCGATTAATTAATCTAATTAATC
>JBBPCX010070315.1:0-10720 GCA_037974365.1 Hydrocynus forskahlii | reverse complement strand
GAGAGATTGAGAAAGAGAGGGAGAAGGAATGAAGGAGAACAAATAACAGAAAGACAAAAGAGACAGAGAACGAACGAGGGAGTGAGAAAGAGAAAGGAAAAAGGGACAGACAAAGAGAGAATGAAAGGCAAGAGATAGAGACAGAGAGGGAATGAGAGGGAATGATGGAGAATAAGAGAGACGGAGAGAGGGAGACAGAAAGAGAGAGGTAGATAGAGAGGGAAAGAGAGAGAGAGAGAGAGAGAGAGAGAGAGAGAGAGAGAGAAGCAGCAACAGACCTGAAGTTCGCGCCAAAACAGAGAGGAGAAGCGACGTGCGCGCGCGTGTAAATAATAACAATCAGTTCAGAGCGTTTTTAACGTGTTTCTGTGTTTTTACCCAGCTTCTCTTTGTCCCCCATTTCTAACAGCAGCAATAAGGATGAACTTCATTCTGCCGAGCTGAATCTGACACGAACACGCCCAGTATGCACTGGAGGCAATTCCCTTTAACACACACACACACACACACACACACACTAAATATTCCTACACAGAGTGAAGGAAGCATCCAGCATGTGCCCAGTAAACATAAACTGTTTATAAACGATAATAATTCGGTTACCTGAATAACGGAGCGTGTCCAGATCTTTGGTCACTTCTTATTGCTCTTCTCTCCCAAAACAAAAATAAAACCCACACAGAAAAACAGAAAAGCACGGATTCCTGAGACGATGCCCACAAAACCGCACTGCTCACCTCACGCTCATGGCCGAACAAAAAAACCTGTCAGACAGAAAATACACTGTCTGTCTTAACCAGTCCGATCGGACCTGTGCAAAATAATAACACTAATAATAACAAAACGCGCACCAAAAAAAATGATCACGCATGTGCCACGTGGTTTTATTGCTACACTCGGCAGTATGATAACAATAATAACAAAACCAAAATGCCCCGTTTTTTAAGAAAAGCTATATAAAAACGATGTGCCGAGCGCAGCGCGTGCGCAACCAGAGACCATGTGGCGCAAATAGAGCGGCACGAGCCGCGGGAGGAGGGCGTTTCCACAACGCAGGTGAGTGAGGGCGCGTGAAAGAGTCGCGTAGTCGCGGTGACCACGGACTCTTGAGCTTTTGCAGTTTGCTCGACTGTGTAATTTTATATTTATAGTATTTTTAAACACGTGAGCAGAGATGAGGATGGAAGCTCGTGGGGTGGGGTTACAACGCGGTTCTGTTTATTTAAACGGAGTGTGTTTGAGGCTCATAGTGTAGCACATGGTCTTGCATTGATGCCACTACTGATGTGAGAGGAAGGGCGGTCTGTGTGTTTTAGTTTTCAATCCCAATTCATTGGGCTGGATCTTGCAGAGAACATGGGTCGTCCTGGTGGACAGGTGTGGGAGGGACACGTTCATTCACCTGTTCGTACATGTTTACACTGAAGCTCTGTGCTCTTCATCACAACAGCTCCCCCCAGTAACCCACATCACTCCCACCACCAGAAGCCTACAGAACAGAGAACTGGGGCACATTTGCGTGCGCACACAGCCTGTAGCTCATAATCTTTATAGAAAAGAATTGCCGATAGTGTGGGTTGCTTTGGGGCGGCCTTGCAAAGGTCACCATGCTCAGTGCCAAGCGTTAGCAATGGACAGTAACATTGTATTCTCTGAAGAAACAGAGCTCCTCACAGCTGCTTTGTTTTGGAGTTGGAGTGATCCAGACCTAATCGTGCAACATCAGTACCCAACTTCACTAACGCTCTTGTGGCTGATTGCAATCAAATCCTCACAGCCACATTACAAGACCTACTGTTAGACCTTCCCAAAAGAGTCGAGGCTGTTTCTGCAGCAAAAAGGGCTCAGACTGCCTTATTACCCTGGACTGCAGAAGAAACAATGGATGAGAAGGTGGTCAGATGTTGGACATAGAGTGCATGTTTAAAGATGGGTTGCATCTTGAATCTGTGCCAGAATAGTGGTCACCTAGTCCTATCTTCAGGCATGTATCTCTTTGCCCATGTTGTTTACTCATGTTTTTTTATTAAATCAGCATGCACTGCATCAGCCTGTACCAACAACCCCCACCCTGATGTGGTGCCAACAATAGCCTGAAGGGCAGATTTGGGACAATGATAAAATGCTGAAGGACAAAGTGCTAAACTCCTGACCCATCATTCCTTCCACTCATGCCTCTCTTTATACATGTTTACAGAATAAAGCATCTTGCCTTCCAACACACCCAATGTCATCTCAACGTTTTCAGCAGCCCTGCTTGGATTTTACCCTTACTGTACCTCCCATCCCCCATCTGTCTGGTAAGGAAAGGGTTAAAAATACCATAATCCACACAGATTAAAGGCTGCAGAGAGGATGAATGCAGGGTAGCCACTGAAAAACAGCCCTCTGCTTTCTGAGAAAACAGATTTATAATAGTAAAGCTTTTCCATGCATGAAACTATCAAAACTGCAGAGCGATTCCAAACAGCTGTAGCTTCTGGTTTAAGTTTGAAAACATGAAGTCATGAGGCTGAGCATCATCTAAGTAATAAATGCCATTTTCACACCATTAAATTTACTATAATTCCATATTGCAGCTCTGATGGGTTCACAACAATCTTTAAAAAAATCCTCATGTGGAATGGGTATAAACTGCTTGTAAATGGAATTCACAAGCAGTTTATAATTACATTAAATAGCCATTCCGCAACTAAAAGATAACCTTTACACTATTTAGAAACAGATTCCCCACAAGTTTCTTAAAAACACACAAGGAAGGTGCTGGGTATTGCAATAAATCTCTCAAATCAGATATTATATTGGTATAAGCTATGCACTTAAAATAATTATTCAAATTAAGGAACAGTATTCCTAAAGCCCACCAAATCTGTATATATTGTATCTGTGGCTCAGCCTGGTGGTGTTACCCATTATTCTTGTTCAAAGTCACTCTCAACCACAGGTTCAACTCAGAGCCTTAAACAGAACATAGCACCTTCCAGTGGACAGTTATAAAACTGCAAGAGAATAGCAAAGCAGTGGAAAACGCAAATGAAAGCTCATTGTAGAAAACAAAAGTATTTAATACATTTTTGTAGAAATCACCTTACACCATGTTCTAAAAACGGACTTTGGCAGTGGCAGTAGAGTGGGACACCAAATACATACAGTAGGCTACAGTACATTCAGACATGAGAGATGTTTCAAATGACATATGCCCTAGAACCTCTAAAAACCATTTTAAATTAATCTGAGAAAACAAATATTTTACACAACTGTTTTGTATTCATCCTCATAAAAGTAACAAAAAACAGGCTCAAAATAATGGTGTCATACATGTATTTTACATTTTCTTTACTATATAACTAGAAAAACATTCATGGGTAAATCATAATTGTTTACAGCTTTTCTGGCAAGGACTGACGATTCCTAAGCATAAAGTAATGTATGGACCTTAAAATGTGTGCAGTCAGTAATTTCACAATGCTTTCTGGCATAAATGTAGAGTTAAAGCCCATAAAAACATGAGTGAATTAATACAAGAGGATCACCAGCCATACGCATTGTGATTTTATGCCCTATAGACTTTTTAAACAGCAGCCGGGAAATGCTTACATCTGCAGTGTAGTACTGTGAGCGGATGCCTGTTTGATGCCCGTATGTGACACAGTTAGGTTGTGTTATGAGCCAGAAATCTTTAGCACACTCCCAAATGCTGAGACATGTTTCCCAGACAGAAGCAGCAACTCCCAGAGGGCAGGAAAACAGCACCGTTCGTGTCTTCCCTGCACTTATTCAACTCAACTAATCCAAAGACCGATTATTAGAATATGATGTGAATAAAGTAATACTTCAGTGTTTTCAATGTGATCTATATCTTCTGAATATGCAATGTATGGTCGGTGACCAAAGACAATAACTTCAAAAACAATGGGCATGTGCTATAAACACATATCCTTTTCTCAGTACAGGGAATACCTGGTCTGTGGCAATCAACTAAATGTATGTTCCAGATACAGCAGAAAGAGATTAGGTTAAAAAACTAACACTGAACAGCACAGAGCTGCTGTGCTCCAGTAATGAAGTTAACCATCCCCAGACTACCTGCGTCATTCAAGCACCAACAGCAAGTCGTATACTTGCTCGTGAAACCTTGTAGGGCAAGCAGCTCCTTGAAACAAAAGCTTTTTAAAAGACATAGTGTATATTATCGCAGTAGCGAAGGCAACCAAAGAATGCTAATAGTGTTATAATAATAATAATTATTGTAATAATAACCAATTTTAATGCTTAAATATTCATGCTCCATATTACAATCTGGTGCATTTAAGCAGAAGCCTAATTCAGTTTTTATTTTAGCTCCTGTATTACTATTTAAGGCGATTATGATTACTTAAGGTTTCTTGGGAAACAGCATATTCCACTGTTCTAGGTACAGTATTCAACTGTATCAAAGAGCAGTGTTGCAATGTGCAAATAATAAAAAACTGTATTAATACTACATAACAGTCATGAGACTGAAGGAGTACACTGCTACTGACTGATGAGATGGTAGAAATTACCTATATAAAAGGTCAAGTTTTGAATTAAATGTTTTTTTCCCCATTAATGTGAGATTTAACAGTAAAGTAGCACCCCAAAATCACCTACTATAAATCTGAGCTATGTATATTAATACTATACCAGTACATTTTTTGCACCAATCAAATATTGAGAACCTGCCATTTTGAAAGGTCCATTAAAGATGAGCTGATACGGAGCAATGCTCCAAATCAGTGAAAGCAATGCTGACCAATTTTGGACACCAGTGATGGCTGAAACCGAACATTGGTCCAAGAGACCACTGAGAGGTAGTTAACTTCAGTAACTTTCCTTACTCCCTCCACATCTCTGAGAGCAAATGAGAGAGAACAAAAGAACAGGCAGCTGGTTGGACGGAAGCAAAAAAACGTACTATTGTTTGTCTCCTCAAGGCTGCCTTGATGGAGGCTTGGTAACGGCGTGTGTTGCTACAGAGTGCTCCGTCAACCGGGCAAAGAAAGCACCATAATGAACAGCTTGGTGCTTACTTAAAGAAGCAACACTTCACAAGTGACAGGTATTAAAGATGTGTTGCATTTTTGTTTTAGTTATAAATAAAAAAATAAATCTTTCAAACGTCCAGGAAGCTCCTGGGGGCATCGCAAATCGCACTGAGGAATATTTCTGTAGGATTGCAAGCTTGAATACAGCAAGATGAATATCATCTATCCCCCTGCTCCCTGAAACCACCACCGTTGGGGAGAACTGTCAAATGAGCACAACACTTGGAAAAAAAAAAAAAGCTTTGCTACCTGGAGTTTTAGAATAGCTTATCCTTCAAAACAAATACTTAAACTCCTGTCAAACTTTAAAAAAAAAAAGCTTTAGGAGGCTGAGGACTCATGCCAATTTGTGTACTCTCAAAGCCATTATTAAACAATACTACAGCAGTCTGCTGTAAACAGGTCCTGGCCATTTCCACCTTCCCCTCTAATGCACAGCTAAAAAGTGCCTTCGTTTCCTACTCAGCTTTTATGCCTCGACTGAAACCAGGCACTTCTCACAGCACTCATCATCCTGTGGGACAAGCAGCTGGCAGAGTGCTGCACGAGCACACAGCAGCGGGCCCTGACTCGGTTCTGCCTCAAAGCTCTGGTAGCCCTGACACACGCTTTGCTCCTCTAGGTCCAGCAGCAGCGCCACCACTAGGCTGACGGAGCTGAGCCGCTGTGGGTGGCGCTCGTAGATGGGGTGTGTGAGCAGCAGTGGTTGATTCTGGACGTTGATCTGGTAGTAGAAATTAGTTTCAATCTGCAGCACTGTGTCAGCCATGGGTGAGAGCTTGGAGCACTGGAAGAGCTGCAGCAGTGGACCCTTGGCCATCACGCCTACCCAGTGGGCAGGTAGCACAGTGCGGCGCAAGGCAGTCAGCAGCTCCAGCAGGCCTGGGTCTTCAGAAGGGTCAATTTCTTCAATGTCCATCAAGCTGCAGATCTGGGTAAAAATGTGAGACGGACAGCAAACAACAGGGAAAAACAGATGATCAAAGATTTGGATGACCACCAGAAACACAAGGTCTTTACTGAGAGAAAAACATTTTCAAGTAGAGATCTGTGGTAAGTTATAATTTAAGATTTGGTCTTTTATGTGACATGTATCGCCTGTAGCATTTATTCAACTAGAGTGAACCCATACAAAGCATGCCTAATCACAACATTCTGCTGTCTATAACAGAAAAATTATTCTCTACTTTTCTCCCTTTGTGTTGCAGGTATACAAGTGGTTTTTGCCAACACAGAGGGGAAAGGGGCCATGAATAATGACAAAGGTCGCAGTTAATCCTACCCCTATAGACTACAAGTCTCTTTTCTCAGATAACTTCATAGCCATGATTGCTGTGAAGCTGTTTAAAATTCGAAATAAGTCTAAATACCATTTACATCAGACCTAATGCAGATCCTGGCGACGTGCTGGAACTCACCAAAGGCGTACTGTCTGGAGGCTTTGGTGCAGGCTGTGGTGGAGGCTGTGGTGCTGGGACAATCTCTGGCATGGCAGCTTCCACCTGGACCAGATTTAGCCAGTTCTTGTTCAAAGCCTCACTCAGTTGTGCATTGCTGCTCAGGATGTTGGAGACTTGTGGAGGGGCAACCTTGCCCAGAATGTCACTGAACTGTAGGAAGCCATTGCTGCTCTGTTTTACTGGGCCTTCAGGTAAGCCTGCCACAGTACAGACCCAACCCTAAAAACACATCCATATACAGACACACAACCATGCACACAGGCAGACAGAAAGGTGGTTATGGGAATGCTTCATTTCATAGTTCTAAAATGGCCAAGAACGAAAGTGTAGCATCAGTGAAGCCTCAGGGTGTTTTCACACTTAGTCCATTTAATCTTTGAACTTCGATTGATTAGTCTGCATTTTTTTGCGTATATGTGAACACACCAAACAAACTCCGACCCATTTGAAATGAACTGAATTGAGACCACATCCAGAGGTGGTCTCAGTCCAGTTCGTTTAACTTGTACGTTAATAACACTAAGCACTCCTGGTTCGCTTGAACAATTTTTGCCTTCTAGCCTTGCCATAGGCAGACCACGTGGTAAAGCCCAGAGAAACAAGAAGAAACAATGGCTGCAGTCGTTGGATGAGGAATAGTGTAAACCTCTTGAAATATGGAATGAAGAAAACATTAAACTTCAACTCTCTACAACACACAGGAACGCAGTGGTGTTCTTGTAGTTTGCAGCTCACGTCGTGTCGCAGCATTCCTCTTCTCCATGTCTGTCTCCGGAGTCGTTTTTTGTGTTCAGATGTAATTGTTCTATTTTGGTTTTCCCTGTGACTGTGGGCTATATTCAAGAACCACCACATGAAGACAAGTATAGCAGCAGCCATCTTGTTCAAAAAAGAACTTGGTCTTTTCTGTTGGTCCTCTTTTTGTGCCACTTCTAGAGCACCAAGTCGGATCCTTTAAACAAGACTATATGTGAAAACACCCTCAGTTTCAGGCACTCACCTGAGGAGGCTGGCAGGACTCAACCAAGCTTGGCTGACCTCCGCTGCTGTTCACAATATCCATAGTGCCATTCTAAACCAGATACAACAGCAGCACAGTTTACACACACAGACACCACCAACAACAGTTTATCAACAAACAATTGCACATAACACAGCCCATATTGGAGACATTGCTGTACAATGGACATGTAAATAAGGGCTCTGCAGTTTTAAAGAGTCCTTAAAACCTACTTGCAAAGTTATGACTTCATTGATTCTAGGAGTGTGGATGTTTGTGTAGATCTCCTTATAATAAACATTACTGCCAACATCACATTCCATGAACTGAGCCTGTGAAAACAGAAGAGCATGAGTAATCCATCTTATCTGCCCATCCATGCTCTACCCACTAATACGTGTTCTGCCTTACAGCTACCTTTTTACATGATAAATGATCTTCACTGAACATTTCAAATATTGCTTGTTCAAAATTAATTTATGCTCTTATAATAACAGTTTTTTTTTTTTTTTACTGACAAATTATTTTTAAATACTGACAATATGATGTACGTCACTCTGGATAAGCGCGTCTGCTAAATGCGGTAAACAATATTTATGACATGCTAGGTACACTGTGACATATGATGTAATTTATCATTATAAAAATGCGCAATCTTATTTGGAGCCTATAAAGCCATGAGTTGGGTGAAAACTGAAAAATATAAATGCACCAAATTCTCTCTCTCTCTGACATCACCTCCATCAGATTGTCAAGTCCCCTCTCTCCAATCTCAGTTTCGTCCATCTCGTCATTGTCCACGTCTTCCTCTTCTTTGAGTCTGTACCTCCGTTTCCTTCTTCTACCTTGTCGCCCTTTCCGGCTGGCAAGCAGCTCTTCATCGTCATCGTCATTATCTTCATTGTCTGAAAAGTTGTTGTCCCATGGGCGGTGTCTGCCTTTCTGCCTCCTTGGTCTGCCAGGCTTTTGGAACGTCTGTTTTCTTGACTTCTTGCGCACCTTTACATCTTCTCTGTCATTTGCTAAGTTGGCACGCTTTTGGTGTTTAACTGTCCATGTCTGGAGTGAGAGAAACCAGCAGAGTGAGAACCATCGTCAGAGACCGACTAGGACACATCACATAGGACCACAACATATACTGCGCCATATTACAATTAAATTGCTACATACTGATTTTTTTAATGTGACTTGGATCAGTAACATACATTACTGATCCAAAGGTTTGTATACACCTGCCCATCCAACATTTTCTTTCTGAAATCAAGAGTATTAAAGAACTGGAGAGGCGAAATATCAAATCTACACCATTTCTCACACACTCCAAGGGTAGTTGATTAGAAAGGGCATGACCTGTGTCCAACTTTTGCTTGTTTAGTTTAAAACTGGAGTTGCAAGGATAATGTAGCTAGCAAACATCAGAAGTCAATAGTCACTCAAATCAGTTCAGGTCTCTCAACCTGCTCAAACATCTCAGGCTTTGTTAAGGTGGCACAGAATTATGCGGTTTAGAGCACAGTATGACTTAACATTATCCTATTAAAATCTGGTCCAAGATCAGTCCTTTCTAGGCCTAGGTTGTTTGAAGCAAACCCAACCTACTGACACCTGTGGCAATCTATCACACTTAAAACACATAGTCTTGGGGCATATTTTGACAAGTAAATCAAGTACACAGCCCTTTCCATTTATATCTTGAAATGTCTAAGCCCTGTCTCACATACGGCCTCTGGATGGAATGAGCAACACAAAACATCTAGGTTTTTGCTTCCATACTCATACCAATAGGGCTTTAACACAACCTGCATGAACAGTGCAGCAGTTCGTTTTAAACTGTTACTTACTTAACCATTATTCTGTGAAAAACTAGTTTTATACAACTTTTCCTTGTCTACCAGATTCTAAGCTCTCAATGGTAAACAAATGTACCATGCTCTTTCATGAATTATACTTTTACTGGGTAAATTTTTATTGGCTTTTGAACTTGCCAATGTATTAAATAACAATTTGGTTGGTTAGTATATTCCTAAGAACTGAGAAAAATGTTGCAAGCGAAGGAAGAAAATTGTGCCTGGTCTGGTCAATACAAAAATAAGAATTAAAAATTTGAACATGCTTGAACATGACATTCAACTCAGCATAAAATGATGTTTACCTGGAGGCGAGAGTGAAATTGGCACTGCCGAAAACGGCATTTCTGCCTTTTCTTGTTATGGCCGCCGAATTTGGGCTTGTCTATACAAAAATCACATTTGCCACAGTCCTTTTCCCGGAGGCAGGCCTTACACTCGCCACACATCCGCCGTTTGCGTTTCTTTAGCCTGGCCTGTTAACAGGGAGCAACAGAGAACAAGGCATGAGGCAACAGAATAGGCTTTCTCGCAACTGGTTCCAAGTTTATTTGAAACGTTTATTTGAAACATTTTCTTATATTAAATACATTTTATAAGAAAGGACAAACACAACAGAAATAAAATGCATTTGCTAAATTCAATGTATTAAACTTACAGTATTACAGTTTTACATTTTTTATGATAACACCCGAATTCTAAAAGGTAGGACATTTCATATTACTTATATTAAAAATGTTGAGACAACTGATCTGACACTGACATGGAAAATACATAAAATTGGGACAAAATTGAGTGGTGTGACTTACATCTATGTCGTCATCATCACCACCGTCAGGTGCATAATCATCATCTTCACTGTCCTGCTGCTGTCAAAGAACAAAAAAACATAAACCTTTTTAAAGACTATCAATAAAAGATCAACAATAGTTAACAGTTCATAGTGTGCATTTTCTGTAATATAAAAGTACTGCTTTTATAAAAAATATTAAATTCTAAAATAATTAAATGAAAGATAACCTAAGTGGACCAAGACCAAATATAAATTAGTAATTTTACCTGAATTGCATAGTTCACAAATAAAAAAAATGTCATTGCTGCAACATGGAAGATTCTGCATATAAATTATTGTGGCTAGGCCTGGTATGGATTAACAGAGGGGGGAAAAACAACACACACACACACACACACACACATATACATACAGCTTTGTAAGATAAAAAGAAATCAACAGTATCTGGCTATTTGTGTGTGTGTGTGTGTGTGTGTGTGTGTGTGTGTGTGTGTGTGTGTGTGTGTGTGTGTGTGAGAGGGTGTGTGAGAGAGAGTGTGTGAGAGCGCGTGTGT
>JBBPCX010070314.1:7500-10720 GCA_037974365.1 Hydrocynus forskahlii | reverse complement strand
CTCACTAGGGGCTCGGACCTGGACTCTGTAAAGCTGCTTTGTGACAACCTGGTTGTAAAAAGCACTATATAAATAAACTGAAAATAAACTGAATAGATAGATAGTAAGATGGCTAGCCAGACATACATAATATTTACAACAGAACTTTATTTGTGTTTCCCTTATTTTCTCTGTGTGTGAAATTATTAGAGCAGTGCTTTTACAGCGTGGTCTTTCCCTGTGGCGCATCCTCATCAACGAGAGAGAGAGAGAGAGAAGGGGAGAGAGGGAGAGGAGAATGAGAGAGAGACACAGAGAGAGAGAGACAGAGGGAGAGAGGAGAATGCGAGAGAGAGAGAGAGAGAGAGGGAGAGAGGAGAATGAGAGAGAGAGCAAAAGAGAGAGAGAGAAAGGAAGGTTTTTAGGCCAGGGAGGAAGAGCGAGGGAGAAAAGGACGGAGAGGGAGTGGAAGAGAAAAGAGAGATGGAGGTAAAAGAAGACACGCTTCAGGCAACACTATTTCATAATGTCAAACTAAAAACACCACAGGAATTCATACACCAGACACAAGACAACAGAACAGCACAGGGCTCGCCGCACAGCCTGCAGGGCGAGTGTGTGTGTGTGTGTGTGTGTGTGTGTGTGTGTGTATTTAAGTGTGTGTGTCTGTGTGTGTCTGTGTGTGTCTTTTAGTCAGAGACTGTGTATGGTCCACTGGGAATCGTCCAGAAAGACCCCAACACTCACACACACACACACACACACACACACACACACACACACACACACACACACACACATTAACACACACACACACACATTAACACACAAGCACATGTGCTGCTGCTATTAGCTCCGTCACAGCTGTGTGTGTGTGTGTGTGTGTATGTGTGTGTGTATGTGTGTATTTGAGTGTGTGAGTGTTTGTGTGTGTGTGTGTGTGTGTGTGACCTCACAGGAGACAATTTCAGATAAAATCGGACATTTCACCTGATTTAACGACAACCTAACCCCTTTTTTAGAATACGCTGGTCGTGCAAATTGAGTTGGAGGAGCTACTTAAAGACTATTGTTCCAAAAAAGCGTAAAAGATTATTTCTATATGTATTTTTTTTCTTGATGTACGTAGTCTGGGGTGTTTCGTAAACACACAGCCGGTCCTGACCACTCTGTGACCCACTGCAAACGCCAAGGGGGTGTGGGGGTTTCCTTTTAGTCGACGGGGGTGGATGGTTTGTTTTTTGTTGACTGGGGGGTATTTGGGTTTTGTTTTGTCAAGAAGGAAATCTCAGGCGGTCCTAATTTGTGAGGCCTTACACAACGTGTGTAATGAGTGTATAGGGCTCTTTATATTCATGTCTCTTTATATTCAATCCAGTGTAGGTGAAAGAGTGATTTTCCCACAGGTGTAAAATCAGGATTTTTTTGTTGCGGCGCTGAAACATGAATATCTTGTACTTGAAGGGGTTTGACTGGGAATGAAATGAATGAAGGGTGGTTACTGACTGCACGGCCCTGTTTCAGCTACACTCAGGAGGATTTTGCTTCTCGAGCAGTCTGGGAGCACCGGGAGCAGCAGAAGGGGCTTTTGGTTTGGTAACATATGGGGATTTTTATTGGCTCGACTCCCCTGTTAAAACTAATTCGTCAGAATAGAAAGAGACTTTCCTTTCGGCAAGGCAGAGTGCATCAAACACACACACACACACATGTACTCACACACACACACACACATATCTCATGAATTGTCAGACCATTACACACACAGACATACACACACACACACACACAAGATGTTAGTGACTCAACATCTGATGTAGACACACACACACACACACACACACACACACACACACACCTTTAAAGAGCATTAAACCACAGACGGCACTTACATTTACATCTCATTAAAGAAGTGAATCCAGCAGGAGAGAGGGAGAGTGAGAGAAGAAGGAGAAGCAGGAGAAAAGTCAGTGAGAGAGAAATAAGAGAGAAAGAGAGTGAGAGATTGTAGAGGAACAAAAAGGAGATACAGAGAGGGAGAAATGGGAGAGAAAATAGAGAAACGTGCAGAAAGAAAGAGAAAAGAGGAAAGAAGTAAGGAGAGGAAACGAGAAAGAAATTGAAAAGAGAAAGAGAGACAGAAGAAATGGACAAGAGCCAGTAGAGATTAAGAGGGGGAGAATTAAGAGAGAAAATGTGAAAGGAGAATGAAAGTGAGGCAACGACAGAATAGATAAAGAAGGGAGAAAAGAGAGAGAGAATAAAAATTGAGAAAAGAGAAAGAAACACAGGAAGAGGAAGAGAGAGAGAAAAAGACACGAGATTTAGATGAAGAAATAAGAGAGAAATGAGTGAAGAGCAAAAAATAAGGAGAGAAAAAGAGAGGAGATAGAAAGACACAGTGTAGAGAGAGAGAGAGAGACAGACAGAGAGAGAGAGAGAGAGAGAGAGAGAGAGACAGACAGAGAGAGACAGAGAGAGAGAGAGGATGATGGGGGAGGGCTTCAGGTTATTTAGGGTTTACTGTAGACATGTGTTTCGAGTTTTGCGCTTCACTCGTTTAGTGCTCTCTCAGGCTTTTTTCTTTATTTGCAGAAATTAGCAGTCGCCTCCTGATGACTCGTGTGTGTGTGTGTGTGTGTGTGTGTGTGTGTGTGTGTGTGTGTGTGTTTACAGCTTCCATTTAGTTCTCAATAAGCCGTTTAATTGCCTTTGAGGTTTTGGGTGCCGTCTTTATTTCCAAACTAAGAGAACAAAAGTCAGTTTAAATGCACATTAGGCCTCGGCGTGGTTCGATCCCAGCAGCACCACGCGGCGCCTGTGGACTTAGAGGCTTATAAGGAAAAGAAGGCAGAATTGACTAAATAGGGAGAAAACTGAAAAGCGAAAACATAAACAGTAAAATGTCCTGGAGTGGAGAGGCATCTTGGTGGGTAGCGTAACTGGGTCAAAATACTTACAGGATGAGGTGGTCAGTTGGTACAAACTGGTTAATGAGCTTCTGAAGCAGGGTTGATAAAAGGGCCTTGCACTGGAGCGCTGAGTTTATATGAATTAAAACCCTGTGTTTATTCATACACTGTAATTCTTTTTCTAATCCTGTTAGTGCTATGTGCTATTTTTGCACAATTTTTTATTATTGTCTACTTCGATCTTTGCATTCCTTTGTATTTTTGAACATAATACTGTCATGAAACTCTATTCACTCACACTAGTGCTGTAATTGCTCCTGTGGGGTGCA
>JBBPCX010070314.1:0-5000 GCA_037974365.1 Hydrocynus forskahlii | reverse complement strand
CGCTGATTGTGAGATAACTCACAGATTTATGAGGATTTTCCATGAATAGCCGAAACCTCTCCAGATCTTTTTTCTTGTCTCTGTAAGATACTAATTAAATGATCAGTCAGATGTTGGCGGGAGCATGTGAGTGGTCATTAGAAGGGCTTTGCAGGTGATGTTCAGGCGGAAGCTGGTTCTCTGTTTACTGTGCTGAGGGTCTGACCTTCAGCTGACTGCTAGAAAACAGATCCAGGACTTTAATGCACAAGTTCAAGGCTATTTTATTGCCATCAGCAGAGTGTGATGAGATGTTTCTCGATGGTCTTGGGGCAACATATAGCAACATTAATAGACACCACAATAAATAGACACCAAAAACGCAATAAATAGACACCACAACAGTGTCAGTAATGAATGTTACTGAATAGTGTGAATGGGTTGTAAACCTTCCAGGGTGGCTAATATTGCACCATAAGTATGATTATTGCATAGTTAACAGCATTAAAGTAGTTACCGTGCAATGAATGACTGAAACAATACAACAAATAGACAGTTTAGAAGTAACAGCAGTGTGAATGGAACATGAATCTAATACATTACAATAAATGATGGCCTAGTGGGTAGGATACCTGCCTCTGGACCAAGAGGTCATGGGTTTGAATCCTACGCTCAGCATACCACCACTGGGTTCCTGAGCAAGACCCTCAACCCCAAGTTGCTCCAGGGAGACCGCCCCCTGTAGTTAGGGGATGGAAGTCACTTTGCATAATAAATTTTGTCTATTTATTAAATGTAAATAAATAGACAAAAAGGCAGTATACTAGCATAGTGTGAACGGGATATGAACCTTTCAGAGTGACTAGTATTGCACCATAAGTGTGTTATTGCACAAGAGACAGCAGCACTGAACCACACTAAGTGAGTATAAGTTATAGCTTATCAAATAACAGGACATAAGTGAGCCTGCTGTGTCAGAAAATAATAAAAATAAGGTAAAGTGCAGGTGCTGTTGAAAGTCCAGAGTGTAATATGAGAAGTATTTACAGTATAAAGCGAGGTAGTTTACTGGAATGATGCTTGGTTAAACAGGAACTAGACGATCATTTCTGTTCAGAGTTCGGATGGCCTGTCATATGAAACTGTTACACAGTCTTGCAGAACCAGGGCAGAAGCCTACAGACCGTTTACAGAGAAGAGTCCATATAATGGGTGTGAATGGTTATTCACAATGTGCCAGGCTACATCACTGTGGCAACATATGCTGCCCTCCAGGGTGGGTTAAGTTCAGGCCTTCAGATCACAAACAGCTGTTGGACCAATCAGAGAGGAGCCTCTGACCAATCAGAGACGGCCTTCTGATGACCTGAGGTGGACCCCCCTGGTCTGTTTTGGCTCCAGGTGTTTCCCTCATGTTGTGATGCCAACGTGGGCCATGTTCTGGTTAAAAAGAGTCATCGCATAGGCCTCAAGCATGATGGGAAATGTGGTTTTCTTCAATAAAAATCCATTCTACTCCTAGCTCTGTCCAGAGCCATAGACATACATGCGGTTTCTGATGCTGTATGAATCACTGCTATCCAAAAACACTGACAAAGTGGACAATTTTTAGCAGTTTTATAGAATAATATAGAAATATTCATGTCATTTAGCATTTTGGTGGTGGTGGCGGCGGCGGCCTAGTGGGTAGGATACTCGCCTCATGTGTTCGAAGCCTACCTTCAGCATACCACCACTGGGTTCCTGAGCAAGACCCTTTATCCCAAGTTGCTTCAGGGAGACTGCCCCCTGTAGTTAGGGAACAGAAGTTGCTTTGGATAAAAGAGTCTGATAAATGCTGTAAATGTAAACACAGTATATCATGGAGATCTGTTCTAATAGAAAAGTCAAACCAAATGTCACAAGATACTGATTTGGGACCCTGATCTCACTATTAAAGTAAAGTGGGCCCTTATAGTCATGCGTGAACACACCACAGCGCACAGTGTGTACAGTGTGACATTCTTTCTCTACATTTAAACCATTCACCAAGTGAAGCAGTGGGCAGCCACCAACAAGGGGCGCGGGGGAGCAGTGTGTGGGGACGGTACATTTCTCAACAGAACCTCAGTGATGACACTAGCAGTGTTGGGATTCAAACCCACAACCTTCTGATTGCGGGGGCAACTCTGGTTGCCCCTGGGTATGTGCTTCTGGGTATGTTGCGGTCCATTTTGCAATAACCTGTATGAGCTGGGATTCAACCTGGCTTGCTTTGTTATTTTTCAATTCTGCTATTCAATGATGCCAGAAATTTATTTAGAACAGTTTGAAACTGCAAAGTAGGAACAAGATGACATCATCTAGTCTTCAACAAGCCAGGCCGCTGCAAGCTGTAACTCGCAGAGTTCCCAAACCCGAGAAAACAGGCTCAGCAGGAATCACAGACAGGCAGAAAACAGCAGCACAAATATCTACTTATAGACTAAACCCTCTGAATGAAATATTACAGCCAGTGAAAAGCTAGACAAATAATGAAGGATAATATAACATGTTTACGGGTTTTATACGTCTGCATAGATTATTAACACTTGCCCATGAAAAAATTGATTAAAATAAACAAAAAAAGACAAACTGTTAATTGCCATTATTTATTTGAAAAATAATCATAACACTGTGAAAGTATGAGATTGTAGACATGAAATGAATTCTATTGGAAGTGAGATGTATTTTTATTACGGACTTTGCACCAGTATTTGTACCAGTGTAGTAATTGCAGCAGTATTTGCACCAGTATGAACTGATTCTGTATCTGAGTTTGTGTGTAATTTACTTTCCAGTAGTTCTGCATGACAGTGAGCCTCAACCTGTGGGCTTTAGGCACATTTAGGACTGGAGGGGGGAATCGAGGGATCAGACTGGAATTCTGGGAATCGCTGGAGTGCATTCCTGCAAAATTCCTGCTGTAATGAAAGTGTGTATGTTGGAGATTGAAAGACTGACTCTGGATCAGTTTGGTGAGAGTCTTATGCACCTTGTATACTCATGTGAGTTTCATCACTGACTCTGGGTCAGCACAAGGAGGAGTTTCATGTTCATCTGTTTCTTTCATTAACTGCAACTGGATCAGACCCAGCGCTCCCACAAAAACCGCTAAGGTTCAAAAGAGCAGCTTCATAGGCCTCGGGCTGCACAGCAAGATGGGAAATGTTGTTTTCTTTAGTAAAAATCATCTCTATTACTACAGCAGCCTGACCCAGGCAAAAGACTAACTTGGGTGGTTTCTGAGGCTGTATACAGTTTCTGGGGCAGCTAGTGGCCTGGTGGTTAGGGAATTGCCCCTGCGATTGAAAGGCTGTGGGTTTGAATCCCAAGACTAGTGGCACCACTGAGGTACCCTTGAGTAAGGTACCATGCCACACACTGTTCTTCGGGTGCTGTGTTCCTGGCTGCCCACTGCTTCTCTTGGTGAATGGGTCAAATACAGTGTGGTGTGTTTACATATGACAAATGGACACTTTACTGTTGCCTATTAACTAACAAAAGTCCATCTCAAACAGCCTGAATTGTGTCTGCACTTCAGTCCATGTCTTCAGAAACCAGTAATAAGTCTATTAGAGATTACTCAGCCACTTCACAAGGTTTGGGTTGGCTTAAGGGGGATTTATAGCCTGTATTCCTGAAGGCAGAAAAACATGAGGTGCTCTGATTTTTTTTATATTGGGTTTTTTTTAAGTGCTTCTGGCAGCTTGTCTTCCTGTTCGTCAGCACTGGTGTAACCTTTCAGCATACATAAATAAGAATAACTCTAAATTTAAATTTTAAATAGTAGATTCTCATTAGGTTGAATGGAATTTTTGGCTACATCCCATAAGGCTTGTCCACCTAGCGACAGTTGCTATGAAAGAAGGCATATGTGGGTGGTGCCTGGCCGTGTCAGTTTTGTACATTTCAATATTTGCTGAAGTTTTCCTTTCAAACTAGGACTTCACCATCTGATGGACGTGCATTTGGCCAGTTTGCTGCAGGATCGAGTTATGGAAAGAAATAAGAGATAACAAAAGAGACGCGCACACACACACACACACACACTTTTCTCTTTCACTCTCTCTCTGTGTCACAGCGCACTGGAGTGAGAGAAGACAAAGACAAAAAATCTGAAAGTAACATACAGAAGTAACATACATGGTAGAGAAAGCAGAGAGAAAGACACAGAGAGAGAAAAAGAGAAATATAAATGGAGAGAGACAAAAAGAGAGAAAGACTGAAGGAGAGAGAGATGGAAAGATAAATAAACCAAGAGAGAGGAAGACAGGGTGAGAGAGAGTGTGTTTCTATATAAAGAGCAGGGTCTAATATTGGCTGTGTTTAATGATAGCGGCTGTGTGAACTGTGTGGGTCATCTGGTGAACACACACACACACACTGCTCACAGAGTAAAGCAGCAACACCTGTTAGTTACTGTAACTCTCCAGTAAGGTCATGGTTCAGTGTACAGAACACACACTTCACTATTTAGGGCAACTTGAAGGCTTGAGTAAAAGTAAGAATATAATCTTCATTTAGACTTCAGTCTACTCTAGACTATGTAGACTATGAACATATGGGCTTATCAAAACACATTGACTAAAACACAGTAAAAAAACAACTGATTTGTGTTATTAAGCTGTTGTTTTTGTTCTTTTTTGACCAGTTTTCTACACAATTTAGTCCACCCACTCATCAGGACTCCACGTGCTCCTGAAGCTGCTGCTAATACAATTTCACCAGACGGTTCAACACGCTTGGAGGAGAGCATTGTGTCTTATCACAGAACAGACACCTAACTAGGCTGGCTAGCATCATGCAGAGTGATTGGATGGACCTTAAGTGGGAGTAGTAGTAGTTTAGAGGGTAAAACACTTGCCTGTTCACCCAATGACCACAAAGTTGCAGGTTCAACTCACCCTACTTCATACCATTGTGTCCTTGAGCAAGACACTTAACCCTCAGTGTCTCCAGGGGGACTGTCCCTGTAACTAATGACTGTAAGACTGTCCCTG
>JBBPCX010070313.1:0-10720 GCA_037974365.1 Hydrocynus forskahlii | reverse complement strand
AATTGTCAAAGGATCTGCGGGAAAAGGTAGTTGAACTCTATAAAACAGGAAAGGGATATAAGAAAATATCAAAGGAACTGAGAATGCCAATCAGCAGTGTTAAAACTCTAATTATGAAGTGGAAAATCAGGGGTTCTGTTGAAACCAAACCACGGTCAGGTAGACCAACTAAAATTTCAACCACAATTGCCAAGAAAATTGTTCGGGATGCAAAGAAAAACCCACAAATAACTTCAGATGAAACACAAGACTCTCTAAAAACGTGGTGTGACTGTTTCAAGATGCACAAGAAGACACTTGAAGAAAGATGGGCTGCATGATCGAGTTGCCAGAAGAAAGCCATTACTACGGAAATGTCACAAAGTATGGAGTGATGAGACAAAAATTGAACTTTTTGGCCACAACCATAAACGCTACATTTCGAGAGGAGTCAACAAGGCCTATGATTAAAAGGTACACCATTCCAGTTCATGCAAGACAGCCCAAAAATTTACAGGAACTGGAGCTTTTTGCTAGGAAAAATGGACAGCTTTATCATCAGAGAAGATAAAGAGCAAAGATCCACAACTACAACAAAAGACTTCAAGCTGTCATTAATGATAAAGGGGGCAATACATGGTATTAAGAACTGGGGTATGTAAACTTTTGATCAATCCGACAATTATTTTATTGCACGTTAGCACATGTCTTAAAAATACTCTTATTTTGAAAGTTTGTTTTCTGGCTCAACCGCTTCACCTCACTCGCTACTGAACATACTGACTGATGCTCCATGATAAAAGAAAAATGTTTCTGCTGGTACCTGTTCAGAAAAAAAAAGAAACCAGATTTATAAATGTTAACTTGCTGTTGCTTGGAAGGAGCCTAATATACTTTTATGATTGTGGCTCTGGACCATGGGCGCCGGCGTTCTGATGATTTATGCTGCCTTGCCGAAAAATGCTACAGCAGCGCAAACCGACAGCAGAGTCTATCGATTCATGCTACTCTGCCGAAAAATTCTCCCTTTAACTTTATACAGTTTATAGTCAGTTTATAACACTGATAATAATGAGAAATAGACAAATATGCATAATCAGAGAAAAATATATTTATTTAAAATATTTACTTATAAGCAGTGTACCGATTCATTCTGCCTTGTCGAAAAATGATACCATAAAGCTTATTCAGTTTATACAGTCAATTTATAACACTGACAAGGATGAGAAACAGGCAAATTAAGTCTTGGCTGTTTTTGTGGGGGTTGGGGATTATAATAGTTCTAAGGCTTTAATTTTCCTGAGGGGACCTTGTTTTTCTATAACAAACTAGATAAAATGTGAATGCCCTGCAGTGGCAAATAGCTTTGGTTTTATATTTGATTTGAATGTTTAAGTTATTATATTTGAATGTTTAAGTTGAGATTTACAGAAATATTTGAACTGCAGCTGTGTAACTGTGTTAAAGGGAAAACTGCTGTTAAAAAGCTCCTTATTTGTTTAAAGTTTTTGCAAACCAAATGTTATTGCATTTTTGTTCATATAGCTTTAAAAATAAAAGTACACAGTATTAATTACAAGCTATGTGATTAATCACACACATTTATTAAAATTTTTTAATGAATTTTGGCATATGAGTGAATGAATAATCCACATTACAGACATTCAACGTCTCTTTTATTTAATAACCGTTCCTGCACTGTTCATATGCAGTAATGGTCCCAGCAATTAAAAATATGACCTAATATTCTGAGGGAAAAAATAAAAAATGCTTCAGCAAAAACGATGATAGAACTAAGTCTATCTTAAGTGTAAATCTGTTAGGTGCAGTTTAAGACAATGTACATTGTTACGATCTGGCTGTAAATCATAACAAAACCAAGGGAGGACATGGGACACCAGTTGCCAAATAATACGAGTTTAATTAAAGAAAGGAAAAAGAGCAGCGACAGGTTCAGAGCTGTCACAAATGTGAATGTCCAACACAAGATGGCGATCAGGGTCGTCACACGCCCCCCCCCCCAAAAGAAAACCTCCTAGATTATTTTTTAAATCACACCCAGCAGATTGTGCTTGGCCAGGTCACAAACTCGAGACGGTCGATCCTTGAAGCTATTTACAAAAACCTCAATAGTTTTAGGAGGTTTAGTTTTATTTCTAACTTCACTCAATAGCGACAAAATCCCCCGGACTTTATGGCCGAAAACTAAATCATTTGGGCTGAAGCCTGTACTTTCTTGAACGACCTCCCGAGCCGCAAGCATAAGCCACGGCAGAGCTTCTTCCCAGTCCACGTCCAACTGCACGCTGTAAGCGCGCAAGAGTGACTTCATAGTCTGGTGAAAATGCTCCAAAGAGCCTTGAGACTGAGCATGATACGCCGTCAACGTCAGATGTTCAGTGTGCAAGTGCTTCTAAACCTCTGTAAAAACACGAGATGTAAAATTTGAACCTTTATCACTCTGCACAAACCTGGGAATTCTAAAAATAGACACAAACTGTGACAGGGCTTTAAGTACTGATTTCGTCGAGATATTGTGCAATGGATAAAGGGGTAACGAGTATTCAAACACATGATGGTAAAAATGTAATTGCTACTACTCTTCGATCAAGGAAGAAGGCCAACACAGTCAATAACAACATGCTCAAAAGGTTCTCCAATAGCGGAAATGGAATGCAATGGAGCTGACTTTTGGTTAAGTTTACCCGTAACTTGACACGTGTGACAAGCTCTGATATAGACAGACACATCCCTCTTAACATGAGGCCAAAAGAAATGTCTGAGGAGACGGTCATAGGTTTTCCTCACATCATGAGCCACCTGCAAAATTAAATTACGATGTTTAGTCGGGACCACCACTTGGATTACAGCGTCCCCTATCACAACCCTTTCACATTGTGGCACCCATTTACGGAATAAAACCCTGTTATCCGTAAAATATCCACGGGCTACTCTCAGTGCGTCTGTAGAGGAAAGAGCATTAACAAACAAGTCAGCTAGCGTCGGATATTTAGACTTCAACCAACTCCTCAGCTGTCATAGGAAAAGGCAAAGAGGACAAATCAGGCACACACAACACAGACTTTGCCCGCTCCCTCTGATCATCAGTAATCACAGTGTCCTGATCAGAACGAGACCTAGAACGTGTGACCACACAAACTGCCTCGGAGGAATCATGATCAATTTCACCATTTCCCAGGGGAACAGAAACAACAGGTGAAGAAGTATCACCCCAAACCCTTTTGCCTGCAAGCGCATTTCCCACAATCACCTGAACCCCATCCAAAAGCAGAGCTGGACGAATGCCCAAAACCACGTCTCCCTGTACAAAATCTGACTGAATGATAAGTTTGTGTAGAGGAACAGAAACAGTACTCATCCCAATACCACGAATAAGTACATTTTCACCTGTATAAGACAGGTCAGAAAAAGGCAATACAGACTGCAAAGTAAAAGAATCAACTGGTCCTGTGTCACACAAGATTCTCAGTGGAACGTCGTCACAACCAGGCAAGGAAACATGACCATCCGTAATGAAAGGCAAATAGGACATTAAACAATCTGCAGCCAAATCATCTCCACAAGGCATGGAACAGAGGATTTAAACTGCTCCACCAGCATTCACGATTCAACCTCACTTGCAGAACACCAGCGAGTAAAATGCTTTCGCAAATCTCAAGCATATTCCAAATGCGTCTGGTCCTCCTGTTTAACACCTGCACGAAACCTCTGGCGATGCTCCTCCGGAATAAGTTCATAGGCACGCAACACAACAGATTTCACTTTAGCATAGAATCCTCGGCAGACAGTGACGAAAACGCCTCCTGGGCTTTACCCGTTAGCACACACTGCAAAAACAAACATCTGTCAGTATCCGACCACCTTCTTGCCTCTGCAATGCGTTCAAATAAAGAAAAGAAGGCATCCAAATCATTTTCATTAAACTTCGGCACCAGGCGCAAATTTGGCCTGACCTCCATAAAACCATCAGAAGGAACCTTGCCAGCCTTCAACAAATTTAACCGTAGAAACTCCAGATCTAACTTGGCCCTCTCCAATTCAATACGATTATTTTCTGATATGTGCTTCAGCTTCTCCTGTTCGATTTGTAACTCTAGCAATTCTTTTCTTTGCTGAAAAGTAATTTCGCCACCGGATAGTATACCCTCAACCACAGGTGCTGAAAAAACACGCTGCTGCAGCGATACAGCAGGATCAGAGGCTGCAGAAACAGTGGCTGCAGGAATTTTAGACTCCTCTTCCAAAACCCCCTGTTCAATCAAAGCCGTTTTCAATGCATTTTTAATGGTCTTCTTATGTTTACGATTTGCATCTGAAATTGGAATCTTAAAACGCCCTGCTATTTACAATAATGTTTCTTTCTTGCAACTTCCCAAAAATGCATGGGTAGGAGACTGGCAAAATGTTTCAACCTCCATATTTAGAACAATAAATAACAAGATGTGCACAAATCGAAAATGATTCCCCCAGCTAACTAAACACACAAGCCCTAATTATGCCCAACCCTGGTCTTCATGCAGTTACCAGTGAAGGGTATTTATGCACCAATTCCAGCGGAGCGCAGCCTGCGACTGGCAATCAGCAACGACCAAGAACTCAGCGGAGGTGCTCCCGCACAAAGCTACTACTCGCTTTCACCACAACACTACCAAACAACAACCCCGTCGTGCCTCAAAGGAACCAATCACTCCAACAATGGACCACCAAGTGCTACAAAAAAAACCCAATGTCCTCCCACCAATATTACTCATGGAAGAGCAATCAAACAAATACTACCAACAAATACCAATCGCAAATGGACAAGCCCCCATTTTGTTACGATGTGGCTCTAAATCGTAACGAAACCAAGGGAGGACACGGGACACCAGTTGCCAAATAATAAGAATTTAATTAAAGACAGGCAAAAGATATAAGGAAAACTAAATACAACCTATACGTAGTGCAAAATAAACCTGGGAAAACAAAAGAAATAGAAAAACAAATAAAATGGCAACATGCAACAGACACCTGAGCACGAGCAAACATTTTCCCAAAGTCCATCCCTTTTGAAGGGAGCTAATCAGCTGCAGCTTAATGAGCCTCAGGTGTTGCGGCACGCAAGAGCAGTGACAGTTTCAGATTCGTCACAAATGTGAATGTCCAACACTAAATGGCGATCAGGGTCGTCACAACATACAAACACTAGAGGATTCTAGAGGAAACTGCTTATGTAATTACTGCAGACACAGACTCCAGAGTAGCGACATACACTCATATGCCTTTGAACTGTGCAGTGAACACAGCCTGTAGGAGCAAACTAGTACATGTACAAGTGGAAAGTAACAATTAAAAGAGCTTTTAAGATATTAATCACCATAAACCAGTGACCCAGATGCAAAATAGTACAGAAAAACCAGTGTCCAACGTAAGATAGCACAGATAAACCAGTGATCCAAACGCAAGAGAGCACAGATAAACCAGTGTCCAATGCAAGATAGTAGAGATAAACCAGTGCCCAAAGCGAGATAGCACAGATATACCAGGTTCCAATGCAAGATAGCACAGATAAACCAGTAGCACTGAATCCCAAGCCTGTGGATCTGCACATGCGCAGAAGGGCCTGGTAGCACATCTTGATGGGTAGCATGTTTCGACAGAACGCCGGACTGCTTTTTTTTTTCTGTGATTAATTGATCGAAATTAACGCGTTAATTTGACTCCCCTAATATTATATATATATATATACATATATACATTTTGTATTTTGCTGCCATCTTTGTTTTTTTTTGTGTTTTTTGTGTTTTATGGTGTAGTAAAAGAGTGGGAGCCATAGCACCCGCTCCTTTTTCTGTAGTGTATTACATTTAGTCAGAATGACCATGTGGATTAAATTAACATTATAGAGAAGTATATAGAATTATGTGGCATTACTGAACATTATACAACATTGTATAATGTTATAGGACATTATGGAATATTACAGAGCACTATAGAACATTAAAGAGTGTTATATAACATCAAATCATAGAGCATTACAGAACATTATAGAGTGATACAGAACATCACGGAATATTATAGAGCATAGGAGAGCATCATAGAACATTGCAGAACAATGTATCGATCATCATAAAGGATTATATAGTATTTTTACAATGAAACATTAGGCGTCATATTTCCACCTCTGTCCTTCCTGCTGTGTATTACACCCTTTTTAACGATACTGACTTTTCTGCAGTTCGTGTTATCCACAGCTGGACTGGTATGTCTCATGGCTGCAGCTGCAAATGTTTGGAGCTCCAGCCTGTCGTTCAGGAGAAAGACCAGGTAAAGTGTGAGCAGAGTGAGGATTTGCGGTGAAGGCTGAAGGATTCGTGCTGAAACTTGCCCGCTGCACTTGCTCGCCTATCATCTGCAGCATCTCTCACATCTACTGCCAGATACGAGGAGAGCAGTGTGTTCCAGAAGTGTAAGGTGTGCACGTTTGTGTGTGTGTGTGTGTGTGTGTGTGTGTGTGTGTGTGAATGTGTGTGTGAATTAGACGGCAGTATTTACCACTCCATTGCCTGGAGGTGTTGGACCCATGACCATCGCCATAGTGATGAAAAACAATGGATCTAGAAACGCCCTAACACACGCACACACACACACACACACACACACACACACACACACAATATAAACGTAAGTGGACTACTTTTTTCCCTTCTTAGTCTTGTCAATGTTCCACAAACACAACGCTGAGTCAAGACGAGGACGTTCCTCCTCTGAGTGACATGAAGGTCCACCACATCTTTTTAAACCCTACCCACCCATAGAGAGAGAGGACAGTTAGGCTGAGTGATGGGGAGAGGGAGGACCAGCTAGGAGGAGAGCAGTGTGTTCCTGAGGAGAGAAGTGGTATGTGTGCATGTTTTTGTGTGTGTGTGTGTGTGTGTGTGTGAATTAGACGGCAGTATTTACCACTTCATCGCCTGGAGGTGTTGGACCCATGACCATCGCCATAGTGATGGAAAACACTGGAGCCAGAAATGCCCTAACACACTGAACACACACACACACACACACACACACACACACAATCATAAACATAAGTGGACAACTTTTTTCCCATCCAAGTCTTGTCTATGTTCCACAAAACACTGAGTGAAGACGAGGACGTTCTTCCTCCGAATTGCATGAAGGTCCACCACATTTTTTTAAACCCTACCCACCCAGAGAGAGAGAGGACAGTTATACTGAGTGATGGGGGAGAGAGAGGACAACCTCCCCCCCCACACAGAGAGTGAATACAGGTATACTGAGTAATGGGAGAGAGGGCGGACCATCCTACCCACCCAGAGAGAGAGGAGAGCACTCCTGAACATGGACAGATATGGATCAAAATTACAATGATCAGACCAATATTTTTGCATTACTCTGTAAATGGACTGTTTAAAACATGCCGTCTTTAATAATTTCATTTGTTTTGTACCACAATGATAATAGCACAAATTTGGAATATGAATTACTCTAAACTGTGATATGTGGTTAAATGGTGGGCTTATGTGATTTTTATGTTTATCCCGCTGAAGGATTGTGGTGTTGTTTATTCTCTCTGAGCTCCAGTGAAGTGTGTGTTTGTGTGTGTTTAAGTTTGTGTCCTCCACACCAAATTATCCCTTAATTACCAAAACCTAGTCACCATAACAATAATAATGGCAGCAGCAGTGAAGAGGCTGAGGTGTGTTTCAGTGTGTGATGTAATTACAGTCGACACATGTGCAGGATGGAACACCACAGTGTGTGTGTGTGTGTGTGTGTGTGTGTGTGTGTGTGTGTGTGTGTTAAAGCATGTGTGGAATGGAGGGCTTGCTGGAACAGCTGCAGACAAATAGTTTTCCTTTGCAAAAAGATATGTGTGTGTGCTTGTGTGTGTGTGTGTGTGTGTGTGTGTGTGTGTGTGTGTGTGTGTGTTGTCTGAGCACGCTGTGGCCTGTGTGGAGATCCAAATCCTGAAGAAATCGACCTCCCCGGTGCTGCGGGTCAAGCTGTGATTGGATGGTGCGTGTGACGCTGACGCACACTATAAATGGAGACAAGACTCTGCCACCTATAGAAGAACATCCAGCCATCCAGAGGAACATCTTGCAGAACATCAAGAGGATCATCCAGGGGAACCGGTCTAACTTTGATTTTATTAAAGTCCAAAAATGTCTCTGAATATGAAGAACAAGCTGCATCAGAGTGAGTAACTGTCACACTGTCTGTCTGATCCAGATATTTTTCTATGAGTTGTGTGGAGGGAAAGTGTGACTGCGAAGAGATGTTACTGTAAATTTTGAGTGTTTCTTTTCTTTATCCTGAGATTCAAACTGAGTGAAAAGTTTTCACATGGTAAAACTAAAAACACAAAAGGAGTCAGGAGGTTCTGCACAATCCTGTCTTTTCTTTTATAACTCCCACCTTGTCCTAGAAGAGGCTGAATAACGAGCTGATAAACAAACTGAGTAAGAAGCTAATTAGTGGATCATATGTGGCAGCTGGGGGTGGAGTCTATGGTTTACAAGCAAATTAACTGAATAAAAATTTGCTCATTTTAAAACATCAGTGTGAACCTTCTCCAGGTGCTCCATCTTCTTCACCTCCTCTTCCATCTTCACCCCGTCCTCCAACTTATTCAGCTACTCCTCCACCTCCTCCATCTTCTCCTCCGCCACCTCCTAGTCCTCCACCTCACATTGCTCTAATCCTGTTTCTCCTCAGCTGCCACCATGCTGCTCAGCATCCTGCTGCTCTTCAGCCCAGCAGCACAGCCCAGCACCACACACAGCCCGGAGCCACTCACACACGGTCAGAAACACTGATATCTATTAGAACTATAAGAATAACTATGATATAATAATAACAAATGTAAGAACTCCTTATCACTAAAACAGCAACACAGACTGGAGCAACAGACCAGATCAATTCTCTCTCACCTTACAGTTTTGAAACTGTCTGTGTGTTTGTGTGTGTGTGTGCGTTTGTGTGTGTGTGTGTGTTTGTGCATGTAGGTGAGGAGCCCCAGGTTTTACCAGTACTGCGTCCCTGTGGTGGCGAACATGATGGTTACTGTGTTCACGGCAAATGTTCTTACACACCTGACCTAAACACACCCACCTGCCTGTGAGACTCAAACACACACATCATTTCACTCATTACCAAAATTCACACATACTGAATAATAATTTATAGTAGACACTGTCATTCATACTAGATACTGAATAATTCATCATGCATCCCGAATAATAAAGAAAAATAAGTTTGTGTGGTTTTTCAGGTGTGACTCAACATACTCGGGTTCTCGCTGCGAGTTTGTTTCTCTGTTTTCCTGGCGTACTCCGGAGCCAGAAGAGATCATTGGAATCACTGCTGGGGTTCTGCTGCTGCTGGGCTGCATCGCCGTCCTCGTCTACTTCTGCTACGTGAGGAGGTAACCCAGACTAAACCTTGGCTAAACCCAGACTAAAACAGGACTAAACCCAGGCCTGTAGGGGCGGTCTGCTGGTCTTGGTGGTGCAATGCCGGTTTTGATGTGAGGGTTAATGATCATATCACTTAAACACTGTAAACAGTTTTAGAGCTGTTTTTCTCAGCATGAAAACGAGTCTCTCTCATCGCTGATCTATTCATTTGCAGATGCTGGAACTCATCCCCTCCGTACCGGAACTACAGCCAGAACTCAGTGTAGGGGCAGTAACCGCCTGACTCGCTCAAACAAACACGCTCCTTCCAGTCCCGCCAGCACCACTTCAGCCACAGCCCCAGTGGCTTCACAGCACCCCCTCCTGGTCAGTCACCGGTACTGTGCTGTTTCAGCCTTGGAAGGGTCACAGATTTTTGATCACTCAGAGCAAAAATAACCACTTTAACGACCACATCACAGGACAAACGTTATGATTATAATATGCAGATTAGAATAAACACAGAAACACGATCTGCACAGAGATGGTTTATTAAAGAGAGGAAGATAAACAAAATAATGAAATTTAATTTCACCAAAACAGGTTTTGTCATTTGAATGTAATATTTGTGCACATTAATATTTATGAAGTGTCAGAGGTTGCAGTAAGTTATGGCTTAATGTATTTTTATCTGATTATTTATTGTCAATAAAAAATCTTTTCCAGACTTGTCTATTCATAATATTACATAACTGTGTATGTGTGTGTGTAAATCGAGTTAAACAATTTAATTCCAGAAATCACCACAAAAGGCCCATACATTTCCCAGAGAAGAACAGATGACAGAGAATGAATAAAACAAAAGGGAGGAGAGCAGGACAGAGCATCGCTGGGCCAGAAGATTCTGCAGAGTCTGAAAAGCATAGAAACATTAAAATCACACTATAATATTAAAATGTTAAGATATTAATCACAGAACATCTTTAGCATGTTGTTGGTGCTCACTGCTGGTGCTGGTCCAGCAGGTGCTCTAAATGACCCCGGTGGAGCTGGTCCTGTTGGAGGTGGTGGTTCTGTCGCCGGAGCTCTGAAAGCAAAGAGAAAAGTTGAGATTTGTGAGGAATGAGGAGGAAACACAGAGAACATCAGAGAACATCAGCGTAAACACATGCGGATGGACGTACAGATGTGGCATGAGATGTTCTGCTGGATCTTGACCCGATTCTCAGCTTCTGCTTGATTGTCTTCAAAAGCTGCAGAGAGACAGAGATAAGAACATTAAACACACACACACACACACACACACACAAACACATGCA
>JBBPCX010070312.1:0-10722 GCA_037974365.1 Hydrocynus forskahlii | reverse complement strand
CACCCCAGTGTTTCAAGCTTTTTTTAAAATTGAAATTCAAACCGTTCAAGTCCAACAAATAGCATGAAATGCTACAAAGGGCAGTGCTGAACTGCGAGAGCAACAATTCTGTTGTTGCGTTGTGGTAAAAAAAAAAAAAGCTGAAAAATGCCTATTTTTGTAGTGTAAACCTTAAATATGCCGCAAAATATGTTCCCAAACCACTTTAATTTCATTTCAAACGAACGAGGCTCGGACGTCACAAAAGCAAAAAAAAATGTTGAGGATATCTGCAGTTTCCGTGAACAATTATTAATTGGGTTCTCAGAAAAAATCTGCGCTGGACAGAAACCGCGACGGTCGATCCGCATTAAAGTGGGGGTTTACTGTATATATAGGTTTAGCTCTCCTCTGGTTCTTAGACTGTCCTGAAACTTAAACGTTTCCTCATATTGTAAGTCGCTTTGGATAAAAGTGTCTGCTCAATATATATATCATTCACCCATAAAGGTTCCTGTCATTTACTGAACCCCTCATACAACAGCAACAGATGTGAGTAATAATGAAGTCGTAAAACACCAGCTCTGGCAAACCAGCCACTTGTGTACATGTACACATACGTGCACCTCGTCTGGAGGACCCCTCCAGCCCTGGTGTTTATAAGAGCGGGTGGGGAATGAGTGACGAAATCTGCGGCATGTTGGTGGACTGGATGTAAATCAAGAATTGTTGACTCGTAGATTTCTGAGGAGGGAAAAGTCATTAATCAGAAAAGTCCCTCGGATTTCAGCAGCCTTCAGTGGGGTTTAGGATCAGGCCTGCTGTCTGGAACACGAATGTGAAAAACTGGCTACTCTCAAACTCTCTGGGGTCAAGAAACCCACAAAGAACCCACCTTTCCGCTCCAGAGGCCGAGGCCAGGAGAGAGCACAGTTTATCTGTTTCTTCCCGGCTCCTCAGGACAAACAAATAACCCGACTGCAGTAAGAAAATATAGAAATATAATTCGAGGTCTTCTATCAACAGATTTAGGTCCTCATAGTTTTAATAACCTTTATTTTACTTTACTTGTCCTTCTACAGGTAGACAACCTCGCTAATTAATCATCAGAAGCATGAAAAAGATTTAGACAGCTTCCCATAAACACAAGATAAATTCCAGGAGGTGGTTGTAAAAAGAAAATGGTACAGCAGAGGAAAGGGTCAGGATGAGTGATGGTGCTGAAGCTCAACAGGGAGAGATCAACTGAGGAGAATACAGAAGATTAGAGGCTTGGAAAGAAAGAGCATGCTTCATAACTTAAGAGAAAGACTAACAAAAAACTACGGGGTAAGTTCTGAGGCCTCTTTTAGACACGAAGCTAAAACTTGATTTTTGAGCAGCAAAACAGGCAATCAGATTCAAGTCACACTTGCATGTGGTTTCAAATCTGTTTTCTGGACATGCAACTCAAGTTGGACCAGACAGGTCAGATTCTTGAAATCTGAACATGCAAACCTTTCTGTTACAGTATATGGACAAAAGTATTGAGATGCCTGACCACTACACCAACAGGGACTTTAATGACATTGCATTCAAATACATAGAGTTTAATAAGGAGCTGGTCCCCCTTTGCAGCTATAACAGCTTCCACTCTTCTCTGAAGGCTTTCCACAAGATTTTGGAGTTTCAATGGGAATTTGTGCCCACTCATTCTGTAGAGCATTTATGAGATCAGACACTGATGTTGGATGAGAAGGCCTGGATCACAATATCAGTTCCAGTTCATGCTAAAGGGCTCTGTGTGGGACGTACAGACCCTAACTAATAACAGGAATCAGTCTCAAATGAAAACAGGATGATGGTTCAGAGAGCAGGAAAGCACAGCACGTTACAATGACCAGTGATAAACATGGTAAATGGCCATTAAAGCTGCAATTAGAGATTCAAATCACTAAACTCCTGTTGGCCCCGAGCCGAAACTTTGAAGTGGGTTAATACGTGTTGAACTGCCACTGGCTGAAGTTAGGACTAAGAGTAAGAGAACTTTTAGGCCATCTTTTAAAATTACTTAGTTCAACAAATCAATTACTTTGTCATAATTTAGAGCCACTGCTTCTCCCAGCCAGCTTTCCTCTTTCCTAACCACCTCATTCCTCAAGGAGTGACAATAAACACCACAACTCTACTAACAGTAATGCACAACCCCACCTCCACATATTTTAGTTCCACACTTAATTGAACCCACCTGATCCACCTCAATAAAGGCCCATGCTAAAAGCAGAATTTAACACATCTCCCTCCCAAATCTAATTTGCCTCACCTCAGACATGTATGCCATCATACAACATTTCCGACGGCACAATCTGATTGGTCAAGACATGCTCTATTTGTGAACAGCATGTTGGGGTTTTTTTCACAATAACCATAATTCCACATAGCACCGTAATTACTTGCTTCATGCCACAGATTACTGTGTCTTCTACTTTAGCATGTACACAAACAGAAAATGAATATATTAGATTACTTTTATATAATTTCACCCAGAGCACATTTGGTCTGGTGCTGGAAAGTGACAGTAGGCCTATATCCAATTCAGAACCTGACATTGCCCCTAGGCAATATTAGGTTAACTTTGAACCCTACATATATGTATGACGAACATTAGCCTGGAAGGTCTGTTGGATCTGTTGGATCTGGTCAGTTAGTGGTCCAGATCTGGTTTGAAAAGGGTGAAATGGCATTTAGACATTATGCTGCCGACTGCTGGAACCAGCTCCCCATTAGATCTGCCCCAACTGTTCCCAGTTTAAAAATGACACTAAAAACAGGCATTTTCTGCTGCTCTCAGTTAACTAGTAAGATCTGCACGATAATCAGGTCCTTTTATCTGTATTTTTTTACACACCGTGTTTTTTACCTTTATTTATGTAAATATAAGTAGTGATGTAAAGTGATCATTTGTCATATGTGAACACACCACAACAGAGTGTGTGTGATGTGAAATTCTTCCCTGCATTTAACCCGTTCACCAAGTGAAGCAGCGGGCAGCCAGGAACACAGCACCCAGGGAGCAGCGTGTGGGGACAGTACTTCAGAGGTGCCACTACCAGTCCTGGGATTCAAACCCACAACCTTCTGATCACAGGGGCAACTCCCTAACCACGAGGCCACCCAGCTGTCCCACATTTTGGAAGATGCAGGCAACGATCCCGCTACCTCTAGCTACTTATTACTTATACTTATACTTACAATCTTAGATTCTGCTTGTATTCTATACCGATTTTATGGTAACATGTATTGCATTGTATTTTATTCCTGCAAAGTACACTGAATGACCTCTGTGTATAATATTGTGCTACACAAATTAACTTGCCTTGCCCAAGCAAGTGCTTGATCTGGCAGCCATGACGGTGGAACAGTCACACAAACTGGATCTGGCGAGAAATAAACAATACAAATAGGATGAGAAGTGCTTTACAGACAGGTTATAACAAAATAGCGTCCAGGTAAATCTGGTAATCATTGAAAAAGCAGAGCTAAACCTGATACTGCGTTATTTGTAACTCAGAAGGATGCGACTTTTTTGGGGTGAAGGCATTGTTGATATTAAAGCGCATTAGATATTCTTCACTTGTGTTCTATTGCTTGCAAGTGTCCATTTTATATCAGAGCAATAAAACTACACCTAACAAGTAATGGAAGCTGACAACCCACACAAATTGTCCATATACAACTTACATGCAAAAACCTGTTTAAATGGTTTTTGACACTCTAACATGTCTGTTCTGTACATAGAGCCAGCACCCCACTAATAAAGCACCAGTTAATTCATAATATTTTGATCTCGTATTTTTTTGTATCACACCATAACACTGTCCTTTAAACTGTTTTCATTTTGCTTGTATTCATGTGAAATCCAGCTATTAATTTTCTGAACTGCTTATCCTTAACTAGAGTAATTGGGGCGGAGGGGTGGTGGCGGGGCTGTCCCATCAGAAAAACACCTTAGACAGCACGGAACAGACACACAAACAGGAGCTCCCATTGGAAAAACCCATGCAGATGTTTAGTGTGTCCATGCAAACTCCACCCAGAGAGGAATCAAACTCAGGAACTTCTTAGTTTGAGACGACAGCACTACCAACTGCACCACCGTGCCACCCTTTCACAAATGTATTAAATAAATAAACTTGCCTTGAGCGAGTTACAAGCCTCATCCACAAGAGGCTTTGCATGTAAAATGTAAAAAAGGATGCTGCATAGCTAAAAATTGTACAGTCTGTTCATTTTTATATTGAACAATATATCATACAGTTCCAGAAACCCCAAAAGCAACTGTATTTGAGATAACTAACATTAATTTAATGAACTGTTAATGTAAGTTAATGTAATGAGCTGTTTTTCTAAGTCTTGTCCATTAGTCAGTTAATCATATTTTAAAACAATGTGTGGACATTCCAAATTATGTAAAAAATGCAAAAATAAAAATGGCACAGTGGTATCTTCGCTAATTACATAAGTTGATACGGAAACTTTGAAGATGATGGAACTCCAACTGGCTCACGTCACTGCACATCAACGACCCTCAGCCATCCCATTTTAAGGTTCCTTTATCATACCAGCTGATTTAGTATCAGAGTTCCCATTCGACCTCTGAGTCTCTGTACCTGAACCACTCAGTAGCCCTGTTCTGATCATCCAGTATCTGAGGGAGCCTTCATTAAAAAGCTCAGGATTACGTCAACAGTGGAGATTTACAGTCCTGAGCCTGACACGAGGCCTGAGCTGTCAAACAACTTTCATCCTCCAGGTTAACAGCCCTTACTAAGCCTGCCATACCCAAACAAGGACTTGTTTTAACAAATGCAGTTCTCCTGACTCCTCCAGAGAGTTCAGGGGAGTTACTTTCATTGTTGGAGGGATTTGCAGAGGAACAAAGCCATTGGTGGATCCCTTCCCTCGCTGGCTCATGACTGAAGATAATCATCACCATCTGACTCAACAAAAGGGGAACAAATCTGCTTGCTGCCAACACAAGAGCAAACACAAACACACAACCAGTTTTAATACACAAAATGATTTTGACCATGCAGCTCATTGGAAGACAGCACATCTAATGAGATTTAGATGATGTGAACAACAGCTTAAAGAACTTTCCTCTGTAAAGTTCTGTTCACATTGCTGGCTCATGGCAAAGTTCCACATTTTAATCAATTTAAGCTCAAACACATAATCAGGAATCAAAGCCCAAAAGCTGCTTTTGCCAACAGCACGGTATGTTGTTTTTGTCCTGTAACATTGTATTATTGCTCGTGTTTTTCAGGCACTCTCTCTCACTCCCTTCACACACTGTGTATTCCTGTCTGCACTCAGGAAGTCTTGCATTGTTTCTGTTCTTGCTCTTGTGTTGCACCATTGTCCAGAGGGGATACTGTTTTGTTTCACTGTATATCATATATATATGGCTGACATGACAATAAACCTACACTATATGGACAAAAGTATTGGAACGCCTGACCATTACAACAACAGGGACTTTAATGACATTACATTCAAATACATAGTCTTTAATATGGAGTTGGTCCCCCTTTGCAGCTATAACAGCTTCCATTTTTCTTGGAAGGCTTTCCACAAGATTTTTTGTGGGAATTTGTGGCCAATCATTCTGTAGAGCATTTATGAGGTAGGACACTGATGTTGGATGAGAAGGCCTGGCCCACAATCTCCATTCCAGTTCATCCCAAAGGTGTTGGATGGGGTTGAGGTCAGGGCTCTGTGTGGCCAGTCAAGTTTTTCCACACTGAACTCATCCAACCATGTTTTTATGGAGCTTGCTTGGTGCACTGGGACACAGTCATGCTGGAATAGAAAAGGTTCTTCCCCAAACTGTGTCCACAATGTTGGAAGCATGGCGTTGTCCAAAATGTCTTGGTATGCTGAAGCATTAAGATTAAGCCTTTCACTCGATGTTAGGGGCCACCTGAGTTCAGTAATTAAGAAGTGTGTCCCAGTACTTTTGCTAATAAGGCGTATATAGACAAATATTTTGGACTCTAAAGGTCTGTATTTGGGCCCACAGTTGCACAGTAGCAACCACATAATGTCAAAGTAAATAAGGTAAATCACTGAAAACGCCTGTGGATTGAGGCACTAGGGGAAAATTAGATTAAGTACTGTGAAAAGAGAAACGAGACTTTGCTATCTGATCAGCCTAATGGTTTATGAGAATACCAGAGCTGACAAGTGTAAACAGCGTGCTCGTTTGCTGTCCGTCCCCTCTCCGTACACCATATCATTACTGGGTTACCTGTGTTTTCAAATCAATTATCTGTAGTTTCTGTATAACACAGGTAATGACAGCCTTGCTGAGGCATTTCTCCACATTTCCAGAATGGCACGCAGGCCGCTGTCTTTGAAGCTGACAAACAGATTTTCAACAAACAGCATGAGAGGGGGAAAAAACAACAAAAACACAAAACAAAAAAAAAAAAACATATGAACGCTTCAAATGTATAAATGCGATGCATTTGTTTTCATAAAACCAGGCAGCGCGAGCATCACAGAGCCAGCTTCAAAGCAGAACCCATTTAATTACACGACCCAAACCAAAAAAGAGCTCTTCCTACTCTGGTGATTGAATCATTCTGCGTGTTTCACAGTACATAAACTATGTAATGCAGGCAATGTGTATTTCAGCACCAAGAACGGATAGAGAGACATTTACATCCTAATAAAGACAAAGCCTTTGTGATGTGGACATCTGGCAGATGCTTCCTTGCTGCATTCTTCTGTTGAAACATCAAGTAAAAACAGGTTTATCATGAACCCTCTGGACAGCAGTCTGGGCAGCACACTCCTCACTCACTGGACTGTCCGCGCCTCAACGGCCAAACACAACTCACTGCCTCCATCTACTGGCAAAAAAACGGAAGACGACAAATGTAAAACTCAGAGAGAAAAAGTAGTGACCAACTGGTGAGAAAAAAAAATGGGGAAAAACATGCACTACCTGTCCAAAGTTTTTGCACAACTGAGATTTTCTACATTTGCATGTTAATATTTACTCAAAATACACTCAATATTCTTTCTAACAAATAAATTTACAGTCCATACACCATTTGAGCTCCTTTAGTAGCCAGAACCTTTTCATTCATCTGTACAGAACTAGAAAAATGCACGGAACATAATTATAATGTGGATCACCAGACAGCTGTTAAGATGTTTAACCAGATATTTAGTGACAGTCAATGGGATGAAACAGTTAATGAGTGCAAGTCAAATGACAGTCTACAGTTTGACTTTGCCTCACCACACAACCAGTTAATAGGATGTCAGACATGCACTGTTACAGGTTATTTACGTTATGAGAGAATATTTGACTTTTTCATGTATAGTTGCTCACTCAACAAGTTTCCAATGTTCAACAAGAATAAAAATCAGCAGTTTTTGAAATGAATAAGTAGTAAAAAAGCTACTTATTGTGCAAAAAACAACGAACTGGCAGTGTTTATGTAATGCATATTTAAAGTACTATGTGTACATGTAAAACATTGCATGTGAAATACATTTACAATGAGAATAATTAAGCTGCTTTTAAACAGTAAAGAGTTTTATTGTTTATATTAAATCAAAGGTAAGCACTATAACATATGTCACAAACCGAAAGCCTTCTGGTGTAGTAATATTTTAATTTCTGAAAAAGAAAGATTTAAAATGGCATATTACAAAAAAAAAGTAGTAACACTAGTGAACAAGAAACATTCTTTAAATAATAATAGAACTGTACATTTTTTAAAAAGGTGACTAAAAAAAACCCAGTAAGACATGGGAAAAAAAAAAAAATCCACAAACAGGAAAAAAAAAAAAAACACCTTACGTTGTTCCTATAAAACAACACACTACTACCACTAGTATCTGTACTATAGACCAGGATAATGAATGCTTAAAAAATGCTTTTAAAAAAACAGACAAGCAAAAATAAACAAAAAAATTAGCACAGGGCTTGGAAAGGGGATAGGAAAAAAAATCACAGTACAATCAAAGGGACAGCAAGAGGTCAAAGCCCAGAGAAAGAATAAGGCAGCAGAAGACGAGATGTCCTCCAAGAAGGGGGCGCAGAGGGAACACGGTGAACAGGCTGCATTCGGCTCCAGTGCGGAGCTCAAACTACGAACTCAAACTATTCAGAAGATAGAGCTGGTCTTATACATGACAGTTCAGGACCAGATGCACTCCAGAACTGTAGCGTCCCTGTTAACGTGTACATTCACACACAAATCGAACGTAAAGTCAGCACAGAAAGTAAGGAAAGTGAGAGGGAGTTAAAAAAACAAAACAAAACAAAGTCATAAGCTACACAAAGAGAAGTCTGCTATGCTAATAGGATGCAGCAGAAACATGCTTCATTACCCCTGACCTCACAGCTGCATCTTCACCCTCCATTTACAAGCGTCATAGTAAATGCTGTTAATACAACTACAAACCATTATTTATTTAAAAACAAACAAACAAACAAAGGAACATCTTCAATTGCAGAGTGGCAACCTAACCTCTTTCTGCTCAAGCAGACGCTGCTCACAGTAACCCTTTAAACACTCTTAACCTCGCCCCTTCTGCGCCCCCCTCCGTTCGAGTGCACGGCCCACAGAGTGTCGATTAAGATCACGTGGTCATGGTATACATGCCAACACTGCTATTACCACACAAGACGTAAAGAACGTAAAGTCCAAAATATTCATTCATTCGAATAGTTTTCTACCATTATATCTTTCCCAAAAATAATAAAATATTATTTTTAAGTCATTTAAAGTCATTGCCGAGCCTTAAACCGAAACATGAAACTGCTGATATGCAAATACGAGCAGTGATTAAAAATGTGTTCCTGAGAAACATTAATGCACTATGATTTTATTCCTTTAAAAAATGTTTTTGGTCATTTAAAGTACAAGAAAAAATGTCTAGTGCATCCGTTCCAAAGGCTTCGTGTGCAAAATGATAGAGGCCACCCGGCAAATAAAACGGATAGCCCAAGTAAGAACTGAGTTTACCTCCCAAATCTACTAAATGGGTAAGTTTTGTTCCAATGATCAGTGCAAACGTTGAAACCAGTAATAAAAGCAATGGTTCATGTATACCATGTCCACTACTAAACATAGCATTGACCACAGAGCAAATCTGCGGCAAACATCTAAACAACCACCACAAAAGGACACAACCATATAGAAAATTCATAGCTAAATAGATCAACAAATAAAAACAAAAACGCGTTCAGTTTGTGAGGTTTTCAGGCAGATTACGTGAGCTTGGTACTTGCAGCGCTACACTGCGGTCAGAGTCCCACAGTAATCCACACTATGAGAAACGAGTCCTGGACGGAGTCCAGAGCAGCTGCAGGAGGAGGGCGTCCACGGCTGGGAGCCGCTGCTGTTCCTCCGGGGGTTCCTGCCGCTACACGTCTGAGCGGGCTTTTAAAGACAGCGCTGAGTGAGGCCGGGAAATTCTCTCACTGGAACCGACTCGCACCGGTTTGCCTCCTCAGCTCTGACGGCCTCGTGGAAAGGCCTTCCGCCGCCTGACGCCTGAGACGTGGTTCTGAGAAGATTTAGGTCCTAAAACTAAACCCATCCAACGAAACTCGGTGTCCTTAAGAATGCGTTCAACCCTTAATTTACCCCTGAAAATACGCCAGACCCCGTCATCTCAACCGGGTGGCCGTGAACGCGTGAAACCCGCCCCATTCGTTTCTACCTTCAGATTAGACCCGGGGCACGAGTGCGAACCCCCCTTAATCTTACATTTAGGGCGTCAGTTCAGGAGGTTCTGTTATTCAAGGGGCAGATTTGAAAAAAAAAAAAAAGTGGGAGAAAAATTCAGTAGTTTTGCCCCTTAATCGCCGTCATCTGTGCACTTTTTCTTTTAATGTTCCTTCGTTTCCTGTATCGCTGTTCGCGGCTCAAACGGCGAATTACGGGAGGAATCTGGAAAATGGGTGGAATGCCGTTTCCTCTCGTCTCGGATGAGTGTTGCGTAGCGGTGTCGCTACTGTAGCCCGGCCGTGGTGACATCAGCTGAAATTGGTCCTTTGCCAAAGGAGGGCGAGTCCTGGGAGCGATCCGGAGAATGGGTGGAACGAAGAGACTCATTTTAGAAAGTTCAGAAGACTTTGTGACAGGCCAGGACATTGCCGCTCTCTCATCTCCATCACCGCAGGCACTTCCGACGGCACGGACACGCCCCGAGTTTCGGCGGCGTGGCGCAAGCCTCTGTGAGACGGGAGGATGGGTGCCTGCACTTTCTCACACTCACACACAGCGAGCTCTGGAATGTTACCTGGGTCGGAAACCGGTGAAGAGTCAGGTGTTTATGTTACAAAGCAACTCACAGCTGGAGGAAACGCTCCAGTTTCTGGACTGGAGGAGAGAGGTCCGAGGGCTGAAACCTTCATGTAGTGCAAGGAGATGTGAAGCCTGTTCAGATAGAAGAGCAGGTGTGATTTGGGATAGATAGATCATCAGGAGAGGAGAACCTCTCTGGACTGGGAACCGGAACGAGACCAGTCTGGACTGAGAACCAGAATGAGACCAGTCTGGACTGGGAACCCGAATGAGACCAGTCTGGACTGGGAACCAGAATGAGACCAGTCTGGACTGAGAACCCGAATGAGACCAGTCTGGACTGGGATCCTGAATGAGACCAGTCTGGACTGGGAACCAGAATGAGACCAGTCTGGACTGAGAACCCGAATGAGACCAGTCTGGACTG
>JBBPCX010070311.1:0-10722 GCA_037974365.1 Hydrocynus forskahlii | reverse complement strand
TATATATATATATCTTCATGCAAGGTATCTGAGCACATTTTGATGACCTGCTTCTATGAAACAACTTATTTTAAAGCTTATTCTTGTTCAAAAATCACATTAGGACCATTTGCTATTCTGTCTTTTCCAATAAACATGCTGTTACAAATGTATTTCCTCAGCAGACAGCCAGTAGGAAATGCCTCACAAGTTAGTGAGGCTTGTCTCTATTAATAAAATGTGACAAAAGTTAGTCTGGAAAAGTTTAACAGGCCTCCTCAAATAACAGCCACCCCAACCAGCCCCACCCCATCCTTTCAGAAATATCGGACCACATGGACTGTAGAACAAAGCTGAGATGGCTGAGTCAACACTGAGCAAGACAAGTCATGCTGGTTTATGTAGGAGTATTAGCAACACAGCTCCTGAAGACATATACTCACATAGCCACTAAGTTATTATTCCTATGTTTCTGATATGTTCCCTTGAAAGCTGCACTGTGTTAGATACACCTCAGAAACCAAGTTCTACTGGAGGACAGCTGCTAAAGCTGCAATATTACAACAACTTAGGTCCATTGCATCTTGTCTGTTCAGTTGTTTTACTGCAACCACCATTAAATGTAGTACAATACATAGGTATATACATACCACCACAATGCTCATAGCTAGTGGTGTAACGATGCATCCAAATATCATAATATCGCAATACAAAATGTGACAATATGCATTGCAGTGAATAAGCATTTTATAAATTATGATATTTGACTGTAACTATATTGTTTACAGTCTTAAAGCAATGAAAACAACATCCCAGTTGTTATAATAGTCTTACCATGTGCAATATCATGTGTAGTTTTCTAATTGTGTGCCAAGTCATTTCATTATATGCAATATCTTACTATTATATGCGATTTTCTTACCATGTGAAATTTCACTACTACCGTCAGTATTACTTATACATTACTATCTCTATTATGAGCAATTACAGACTCCTAACTACTATGTGTTACTAGTAATTCACTTAACTCTCAGTTATTTACTTATAGCATTAATGACACAGAATTTGTGTATACATCATAGTGGGTTTTAGATTTTATTGTATTTATTCAGACCTTATATTTTATTTTGTTTTTGTCTTTGTGTCTCTATATGTATGTGCACTTAAAACATAAGCAATATCCTCCAGGATCAGTAAAGTCTTCTGATTCTGTCCAATAAATCAGCCTTTCCTTGCTGTCCAGCTCTAGTTGTTTTAGTAAATTGTGCCACAATACGGTCATCATTAAAATTTCATTCTAAACACTGTAAGAATATTGAATTGTCAAACTGTGAGCCCTGAATCATTACGCCCCTATTACCAGGAAGATTATAAACTAGATATCATTTCAAACTGGGAAGCCTTATTGTTTATTCTAAGAAATCAGTTTATGCAGCAGGAATAGAAGATGAGCAGTAAGCAAACTCATCTCTAGGGAGCTTAATTCAGGCAGGCCTCGCTGGGAAAAGAAATGAGGAAAGACAGCGGTCAATACAGTCGACACAAGAGTCAGTCCAGATTATCATCAAACCACATAGAAGTGCTACTGATGCAGGACAGAAAATGGTCCACTTTGCCTTTTAAACGCAAAGTAAACACATTTTAACACTGATATCATCTCAAAGCTAATAGATGCAACTGTTAAAAGTCTTTTTATTAAAAGATCGGATCCTGTGAGGGATAGCTCTGATGCTCCATCTGATAAAATTGAAAAACAAAAAAAAAAAAACATCTGAAATTTAGTTTACTTTGCATTTTAAACGCAAACTAAACACATTCCAATAGTGAAATCGTCTCTGAAGTGTATTGCTTACAAGATCTGATCCTGAAAGCAATAACTCTGAGGCTTCATCTGATAACACTGAACAAAACATTGTTTATTTTACTGCACATTTTTGTCCTGCTGCTACTACATTTGCACAGGCATATTTATTGTTATCTACCTCTGCTCTACATCTCTGCACATATAACTCTCTGTTCTGCATTTTTGCACATGTAACTCTCTGCTGCTAGAATACAGTACCTGTCAAAATACTATATTCATTCAGACCAAGACTGTAGCTACTGTCGATTGTACTAAATGTTGTCTTGTGTGGCTGTTTTGTTGCTCTGGTGTTTTTTCTTGCACTCCCTTCTGTCCTGCCTGCACTTGTGGCCTTGTGCTGTTTGTTTTTGTTCTTGTATTGCCCCATGGTCCTGGTGGCATGTTGTCTCATTTCACTCTGTACTGTGTCTATATGGTAGAAATGAAAATAAAACATTACATTACACTCATTTGGCAGACGCATTCATCCAAAGCAACTTATAACATGACGAAACACTCACATTTCAGAACAGTCAGAGAACCAGAGGAGAGTAAGCGCTAAAATCTTTACGTAAGAGTAGATGCACTGGGGGAGAAGAGGCTTTCTGAACAGATGAGTCTTCAGGAGGTGTTTGAAGATAGAGGGGGATTCTGCTCCTCTTGTTGGCTTAGGCAGCTCATTCCACCAGCGGGGAACCAGAATGAGACCAGTCTGGACTGGGTTTACTTGTGAGTAGGGATGGCCGAGCCAGCGGAGGGAGCGAGTAGGAACCTAAGCCTGAATGATAGGGTTAAGGTAGCTGGGGCTGACCCACATGTCACTCTTTAGGCAAGAGTTAGTGACTTGAACTTAATTCAGACAGCCATGGGTAGGTCAATCAACAGTGGGGCAACATGCCAACATTTGAGTTGGTTGAATACCAGCCGAGCCTCTGCGTTCTGAACCAGCTGCGAACCATGCAACCTGGAAGACCCACTAGGAGGGCACTGCAAGAGACTTGACTTGAAATTAAGTTGGCATTCTTTTGCCTTTGTTCAGCCAGGCCTGATTAAAGTAGGCCAAGTCATCGTGATGGACATCCTGCAGCTGCAATGCTGAGCCAACAGGCTTTTGACTGGAAGAACTAAATACCAAATGTACATCACATTTAACACTATACTCTATATTTCTAAAGGCAGCTTGGCAGGAGGTCAGTGTGGATGCTGATATCAGTAAATCCACAGTGACTGAATGAATTGCGTGGCGTTTTTTTTTTTATCCATGGCCATTTATTCATCTAACTGAAATAAAGACAAATACAAGCTCATTCGGAAAGGTTGGCAGGTTGGTAGCCAACATCACAACTTACTTAAATTCCTTCTCCTCAATCATGACAAAGGTATGGCAGATGATATAGATGATGTTGATGATGCTGCACCATGTAAATAAAACAAAGCTAGCTGTTATGCTAACCATGGTATGCTAACACTTTTCAAGGTTAAGGTGTATAAACTGTTGAGAAGATGACATCTCACAGAATGTGAATTTATTTATTCGTGCTGTTAACATTAAGAACACAGTTAAGCACTGTGTGGTACACAGAAAGCCGGGTTGGAGCTAAAAATGGGGCTAAAGCTAAGAGCTAAGCTAACTGGCTAACGTTAGCTGTTTCCATTGGTTGCACTCACCCCGAGGACTACGTTGTCTTCTCCTTGAAATTTCGGGATGTATTTGTCGCCCCTCATCAACTCGGAGCCGTTAAGGGGCCTGAATCGACACATCACTTTGATTGTGCACTCCGCCGGGTCTGCCATGGTCTCCCCGAGTCTTCAGGCCGGGGGGAGCCGGGCTGGGAGTCGGTGTTTAAGGCTGAGTGAGGAGTGACGGACGGAGAGACGGAGGGAGGCCGCACCCCTCGACGCTTCTCTGGCTTAGTTCAGAACAAAGCAGGTTCCTCGGATAGAGCTACCTCCTCACACGGGTCACTCAGAGTCCCCTCTCTCCCGTGGCCACGGTGGGGTACCCGTGACAGCCCCCTCTCTCTCCTTTCCTCCGTTTTCTCCGGGATCCCTCCGTCCGGCTCCAGCTCCGGGGCTCGCTCGGATGCTCGGTGACGTCACCCGCCCCGTCCCAGTTGTTGGTTTAGCAACCCGCACACTCACTCGCTCTCGAGCGCGCACACACACACACACGCACACACTTTCACATACATACACATTCACACACACACACACACACACACACACACACGCACGCACACAAATACACACACACTTTCACATACATACACACACGCACACTTTCACACTTTTTTAAACTTATACTTTATGGACAGAAGTATTGGGACCATTACCCCAACAAGGACATTAACGACATTGCATTCAAATACATAGACTTTAATATGGAGTTGGTCCCCCTATGCAGCTATAGCAGCTTCCACTCTTCTTGGAAGGCTTTCCACAAGATGGGGCTGAGGTCAGGGCTCTGTGCGGCCACTCAAGTTCTCCCACACCTCATCCAGCCATGTCTTTATGGAGCTTGCTTTGTATACTGGGACACAGTCATGCTGGAATAGAAAATGTTCTTCCCCAAACTGGGTCCACAAAGTTGGTAGCATGGTGTTGTCCAAAATGTCTTGGAATGGTGAAGCATTAAAATGCATTCACCCTGAAGCATTAACCCTGAAAAATAGGTGTGTCCCAATACTTTTGTTCATATAGTATATCATGCGTTCTGTTTTTTACTGTTATGTTATCTTTGTTAGTCTTTTTTTAATAAGACTGATATACAGTAGCTAAAGCTAATCCCAGAGGAAAATTCAAAGCAGAAAATTCTTTGTCCAGCCTATTTCTCCTACACATAACTGAGCTCAGTTTAACATCAGTATCAGATTTGGACTGTTTTCTCTTCTTAAACTTCATAAGTTCAGCTCCTGAAAAATCTCAGCTTCTTCTAATCTCAGCCCGGTTTAAGATCTTAAAATGCTCTTTCTTTTCTCTCACTGCTCTGATCTTCATTCGTCTCAGATCATCAGATCTTGAGATAAACCATAAGATCCAAAAGAAAACTTGGTTGTCTTCAAAAATTGGTCCTAGTGATCAAATTCAAGTCTCTAAACCACCAAAATCAGACAGAGTTGAGATCCATCAGGAGATCCAAACGAGAAGAAACCAGAGAAACCGACGAGAACAGCAAAATAATTTCTGTTTTAAGTGTTTTCATGCTCCCTCTTTCTCCTAAAGGAGGTTTAGGAGAAAAGTCAGACTTCAATAATCTCCAAATAAGAAAATGATTTTTTTCTGATGAGACTAAGAAAAGATCCTCTGGGATGTTATAGTTGAGCAGTAACTATATAAGGCACAAACCATTTATAATAAAAAAAATTATTCATGTCTCTAACACAGGCAAATGGAAAGCTTGTGATAAATGGTGAGCCTGCCTTCAAATTATAGACCTGAGCTCATTCAGATGTCCTCATCACTGAGGAATTCCTGTAAACCTCATTTCTCTGACATCAAGTGGATAAAGCCTGCAGCTGAAGGCGAAACAGGCCAAAAACTGCCCACAACGAACAGGGTCAAACCAGAAAAGGGCAACTGCCTGTTTAAACACTACACAGCTCATCTCAGGCCACTGCTAGAATCTCAAGCCAAGTCAATTTAGTTAGGTTTATGGTCATTTAAGCCATATACACACAGCACACAGTGAAACCAAACAACGTTCCTCTGGGACCTTGGAGCAACACAGGAACCAAAAACAGAAACAACATGACTACATAAGTGCAGGCAGGACAGGAATACACAGAGTGCAAAAAGGGCAAGATAGGGAATGCAAGAAAAACACAAGAGCATCAAAACAACAAGACAAGACAACATTTCATGCAGTCGATGTTTGAAAAAATGCAAGATTAAGACAGATACTGTGTTCTAGCAGCATTGTTAGATATGCAAAATTGCAGAAAAATGCAAAAAAAAAGTTCAATTTCAAGCTGATGATCAACTGTATTGCACATTTAACGTATATTGCATAAAGCTACCCTTGTACTCAGGACATGCTTGGTCAGCATATCATTTAACATGTCTTTGCATATGACTAAATTTTCCTGACATATTTCCTGCTTACTTTTTTATTGCATGTCTTATTGGATGTCTTAAGTCAAGTAGGTTTATTGTCATTTCAGCTATATACACCGTACAAAGTGAAACAAATCAAGGTTCCTACAGGGCCATACTGCAAAACAAAAAACAGGAACACACAAGACCTAATGAATGCAGGCAAAAACACACATAGTGCAAGGAAGACAAGAGCAACAAAACAAAAGGACAGGACGACATTTAGTGCGTCTGACTTTTGAACAAATACAGTATTATGACAGAAATGTAGAAAATCTTCAAGTTCAAGCTAATAGTCAGGTCTTATTTCAACTGTATTGTACATTTTCTACATATTGCATAAGGCTGCCCATGTACACAGGACATGTTTGGTTGTTACATCACTTACATATATCATGTTGGTTTAATTTTACTGGCATATTTCTTACTTACTGCCTTGTCCTGTATGTCTTAGCACAATCTTGTTTTGTTATTTGCAATATATTTTCTATTATTTGTGTTTTGTTATTTGCACTATGTGGTTTGTTATGTGTGTATGTATATTGTGGAACCTGATTGCCACCATTTTATGAAGCAGATTCATTGATTCAGCCAGTACATCACTGCTCTTGATGCACAATTTGTCAGACTACATTCACAAAAACCCACCTACAACACACAGCAGGATCATATTTTCAGTGCGTCAGTGTTCTCGTATTACAACAATAATAATATTTTGCCCGGAGAGTCACACAGTCAGTGGGTTGACTTTGGAGCATATTTGATGGTCTTAAGTGTAGGAACTGGGCAAACAGCTGAAACCAGAAAACCTGTTCTGCTGTTCATTTACAGGGATCCACTGCCAGTGGCTGCAGATTCATTCCTGACGTGTGATTTTAGACCAGATGGTGCAAAAGCACAAAGGTTGTAGAGGAGCAGTCTGGAGCACTCATGTCTGTGGAGGTACAGTATTATGCAAAAGTCTTAGGCACCAATGCAGCCATTTTTCTTGCAAACAAAACTAGAAAACAGTAAAAAGTCTCCAGATTTGTCTGTAAAAAAAAAGTAGTTGATACTGTGTGAGCTGGTGAGGAGAACGCAGGTTCGGTTCCAGGTTCCTCCTCGGCTGTTGTCTGGATTTGTGAGCAGCCCCTGATTTAGTTTAATGAAGGACTGATCGAGTCAAACCAGGTTTCTGATGGAAACTACAGTAATACTGGACTTCCACAAGGAACACATTGTACATAAAATCACATTGCATTTATTCTTTTGAGTTATGTTTGGTGTTTGGTGTGAAAAATAAAACTCACTGCTAATCTTAACAGGTGTAAAGTTTAGTTTTGCAGGTGTCTCAGTGTTTTGCACAGTTCTGTACGCCTTTAATGGATCACTGTGAAAGACTACAAGAGTCTGACACAGCCTCAGGACATGTGTAAACTCATATACTGTGTGTGGGCCTTTTGGATCCGCTCTGTGGTTTTACTCTGATGTGTACGGACTAGTTGAATTACTGAAACTTCCCGCTATACTTATAAATACAAATTAACCACAAAAAAAAACAGAACTCAGCAAACATTACAGCCAGCTGCAGTGTTTCATTGAACAACTTGAAAAAAAAAGTAGTTTTCGCAGACCACGAGTGAACCTGCACACGTCTTCTGTTTTTTGTTTTATTTTTATGTGTAACCTTGACGATGGTTAAACAGTGTTAAATCTGAAAAAGAATATTTGAGGATTATTTAGCCTCTCCATCATAAATACATCCAAATTTGCTTTAGACCAAATCTTATTTCAAAACTATTGAAAAACAAAGTGTCAGGCATCAGGTGATGTATTTGTAACCATACAATTCTCAGAGGCTTTAAACTATTCTGACTTGGTATGTTTCTCCAGAGCAGATCAAAATATATCAAGCAATTCCGCTTGATTTTGTTTGAATCTCAGACATGAAATTCTGCAGAAACTTTACTGCTGAATTTATGCGTGTCGTATCATGGAAAGCATGCATGTTGAAGGCAAATAATGTGAGTGAGAGAATGATGCTAGACTGAGCAACTGGTCTCCATTTGACTCTGCACATGTGAGACAGTCCTATCAAATCACATTCCATACACAACTCACATATCATCAATGGGAGGGTCAGCTATTGTGAGTGAAGTGTGTGTGTGTGTGTGTGTGTGTGTGTGTGTGTGAGGGAGAGGGGGAACACCTGTCTCATCTGCCTCTGTGCCTCTCCTTCTTTGTAGATATTTGTGTGCAAACGTGTCTACACATATCTTTTGGTGTGGATGTGTGAAATAACTAGAATATAATAACAGTATAATTATGATAGAATTATACATTTATCTATAGTATAACTTGCAGAGAATCGCATTTACGCTTATTTTAATCGAACGTCCTCCGGATGGTTTTAAAGCTGTAAATCATTGGTGAGCTAAAGTGAAAATAGCGCCCACCTGTGCTGATGCAGAGAACTGCAAGTTCTGAATCCTCAGGCCTGGTAATCTCCCCAGCAGCAGATGGACAAAGCCTTATACAGTAACAGATTTGACTATGGAGATACAGTGCAGGATGTTATTTTTAATATGAGTTTTTATATGAGCTTGACCTGTATTTATGACCACAGTACACGGGGTGTGTAGTGAGTGAATCATACTGAGTGAATCATAGCTATTTTATGAATAATTGGCCAATTTCTGGGGATTATAAACCGGTTAACTGGACACTTTCTCAGTTGTTGCGTATAGAATTCGAAGTCAGAAAGGTCTGTTATTACAGTTGTTTCAGTCCTCATCATGAGGACTGAAATGTGTCAGCGCCATTAAAGCAGGCCATAATGAGTGGATCCAAATGCATTCATACTCGTACTCTAGCTGCTTTTGTCCTGTATTGTTGCTCTTGTGTTTTCTTACACTCTTGTTTTTTGTCCTGTCTTCACTTATGTAGTCTTGTGGTGTTCTGTTTTTGTTCTTTGCGGGACTATTTTTGTCCTGGTGTTGCACCCTGGTCCTGGAAGAACGTCGTTTTGTTTCACTGTGTTCTGTGTATATGGCTGAAATGACAATGAGCCTGTTTGACTTGACTTCGTTTGACTACATCAGAGAGAAACAATGCTAAGGTCTTGAGTTAGGAACTACTGTTTGGAACCTTAGGGGATCCAGGACCAGGGCTGGGAACCGTTGAGCTAAGAAATGCATTAAACCACCTGTAGAGTCTTAAGGACAGTTGGGATTAGGATTAGTGGTGGACTGAGGAGTGGATAAGAAGTGGGGATAAGAAAATTAGTCATTGCATCACTCTTACATAAAATTTTAGCACTTAATACTCTCCTCTGGGGCTCACACTGTCCTGAAACTTCAGTGTGTCCTCATACTGTTAGTCGCTTTGGATAAAAGCGTCTGCCGAATGTTTGTAATGTAATGTAATGTAATCTGTCCTCCAATTTTTTAAATTTACAATAGCAAAATGTGGTTCAACGCTGCTACCTGCGTTTTGTGCATTATTACACCAACGGTGCAATATTACTCACTCTGAACAATACTGTTACACTGCTGTATTGTCTATTGATTGTAGTGTTTCTGTCATTCCTTGCACTCTGTTCAAAACTGTTAACTGCCTCTTGTGCAATAATGATCACAATACAAGTCACTCTGGAGGGGTTACATCCCGTTTTCACCATCCTGTTACACTGCTGTGTTGTCAGTTTGTTGTACTGTCTCTGCTGTAACTTGTTGCACGTTGTTGAATGTTGCTATATGCTACATGTGGTCCATGGAGAAACGTCTCATCACACTATGTACGTGCTCACAGCTGCTGATGACAATAAAATAACTTTGAATCTTGAAATAAGGAGCAGCCCATGATCCACGCATCTCTGAAACATGCGTGAATGGACATCCATCTTGACAGTTCAGCTCAAATATCTCAGAATTCAATGAACAGCTATTGATTTTAAAGCAGGAGGACAATCTAAAACATAAAAAAATATAAATGTGTACAATATTGTGCAAAATATTTGAGCCTCATTTCTTTATATTCTGCTTCCAAAGATCCAGAATACTTTGTATTTTTAATGTAGTTTTGAGGAACAGTTCTCCAGGCTTCCTGAAGGACTTTCAAAGACTCTCATTTTATGTCCCTGAACCTGACCAGTTTCAGAGGAATGTTTTTGTTTGTTAATGTTTGTTAATGTTTGTCGTTTATTACATGTTACTTATAGACCTTTAACATGGAGAAAAAAGTACTTAACTGTCACTGGGATGGAACTCTTTCTTTGGTTATGGGACATAATTGTGCCATATTTCAAAGCAGTTATATATATTTAAACTTGATTAAAAACACCCTATCTATAGCCCAATAATCTTACTTTTATTTGTTTATTATTAAGACAGTAATACAAACCTTTCCCCTGGGAAAGTGCATGTATAAAAAAAGCCCATATATACGCCTATATGATTCCTATATGATCCACCTAGTACAGATTCACACCCTGAAATGTAAGAGAGACTTAAACTAACTGTATGCTTCTGATTCATTGTTTCATTTCACTGTGTTGGAGTGCAGGGTTGAAATATCAAAATTATGTCACCATCCAATTAAAGGGTGACTTGTATTTCAAACAGACAGACTGAGGAAGATGTTTAACCCCACAGTACAGGGCTGTAGGGGTGGAGGGAGAGAACGTTCATTACAGCATGTTTTTCTGCAGGAATTACACACACACAGACTGGCAGGAATTAGACACACACACACACACACACACACACACACACACACACAAACACACACACACACACACATACACACACACACACAGACTGGCAGGAATT
>JBBPCX010070310.1:0-10724 GCA_037974365.1 Hydrocynus forskahlii | reverse complement strand
GACCATAGGCAGGCTAGGGGAACTTGTATTAATGTTAAAAAATCTCACAAAGTGAAATTTTCATGTCATGGGACCTTAAAAGATCAGACTAGAGCTGCACAATATATCACCTGTTAATCGTTATCATTATATCGGTTTCTGCAATACTGATACCACAAGGCTGCAATATGTAAATGTGCCTCTGACCAATCACAGTGTTTCTGACCGAGTGACCAATCACAGGTCCAGGTGAGTTACAGGGTGTTCTGATGAATCATGGTCTTGATGAAATCCAACAGAAGTCTAATTTTTAACCGTCAAATGTGTTGGTGAATCAGTGCATGAACGGGTGGGGCTAAACTGCCATTGCCAGAACAAGGAGATATATTTAAATGTGTTGGTTTTGTGACATGATTTGAAAAGTTTTTGTAGCTAATTTTCCATATATGGACTATACGGAAGGTGGGCAGTAAATTTGAAACAATCCTTACAACCTTTAAAGCTTTTTAATTCCAGAAAAATTATGATTTGGGCCCTTAGTATATTGGAAAGAATCACAACTGCAATATGTAAATGTAAAAATCACAATACTGATACTTCGTCTGTATCATGCAGCTCTAGTTCAGACCTGTTTTATTATACAATAAAAAAGTTATTGCAGCTGCGGAGTGTGCTAGACTTTGGCTATAGGGTAAGTACGTATGTATGTGTGTGTGTGTGTGTGTGTGTGTGTGTATGTGTGTTAAGTCCGTTTGGCCGGTTTGGCGATGAGCTGTCTCTCTCTCTCCATCTCTCTCTCTTTCTGCTGTTCTCTCTCCAGCGCCTCCCTCTGTCTCTGCTGCTGCGGCTCCAGAGCTCGCTCCTACACACACACACACACACACAAACACAAAAGAGAGTGGAGTGCTCAGAGCAGAGCTGGTTTAGTGATCAGGACCAATAAAGCCAATCACCTGTATTGATTCAAGTGATTAGAGTTTGGCTCACCTTCAGTTTGGAGGTTTTGTCGTGAAGTGCGATCATCTCCTTCCGAATATTCACCAGTTTATTATGATATACTTTAGCCTCAGTGAACTATAAACAACACAGAATCATTAGAGACAGACAGACACACACACAAACACACACACACACACACACACAGCTACAGATACAGAGACACAAACACACACACATCCTCACAGAACCACAAGACAGTCACTGTAACTAAAAGGGCCCAAATCCACAGTATGTTTCTGTTCAGATTTTCAGACGGTTGCTGTTGCTGTCACTTAAAGCCTGATATATGTAAATGAGCGCAGTTCTGATTGGCTGTTCTGTATTGCAGTATTCTGAGTGGGTGGGGCTATAAGCTGAAAGAGAGGGATGCCATTGCTTTAGGCTGGATGAGTGGAGCTATGTAAATGAGCATGTGTTAGTGACATCACAAAATAATGAAATACATTTTCAAACCATCTGGACAGTGTTTACACACTACATCACACACACATTTGAAGAGAGGTTGTCTGCATACACACACACACACACACGTAAATGCTGGGTCATGCTGGTGTCTGATCTCACCAGAGAATTGAGGTCGATAATAGAGTTACACTCTCTGAACTTGGTGATTTCCTGCTCCAAAGTCTCCAACAAGATCACCTGATTCTGCCTGCAGAGAACAAATACACACCCATAACCACTATCTTGGCGAACGAGAGAGTGTGTGTGTGTGTGTGTGATTGTGTTACATTAGCTCCTGCAGTGTGTGTTTGGAGGTCTGTAGTACCGGCAGGTTTGTGTGTGCGTGTGCGTGTATGTGTGTGTGTGTGAATGTGTTACTTTAGCTCGTGCACAGTGTGTTTGGAGGTCTGTAGTAGCGGCAGGTTTGTGTGTGTGTGTCTGTCTGTGTGTGAATGTGTTATGTTCGCTCCTGCACAGTGTGTTTGGAGGTCTGTGGTTGGGGCAGGTTTGTGTGTGTGTGTGTGTGTGTGAGAATGTGTTACGTTAGCTCCTGCAGGGTGTGTTTGGAGGTCTGTAGTTGAGGCAGGTAGTGAGACATGAGCCCCTCAGTCAGCTTCTCTACAGCCTCTTTGTTGACGATCAGCAGGTCCTCCAGAGCCTCAGCTGGAGCCTCTACACACCCTGCGGAGACACCAGGGTCAGGCTGCATGTATGTGTGAGAGAGAGAGAGTGAGTGTGTGTGTGTGTGTGTGTGTGTGTGGTTTTGTGTGTGTATATGAGCCTACACAACCTCACACGGTGATCAATAAAGTAATTATTATTTGTAACACCTTTACTGGCATCAGAGCCGTGTATGAGAAATTGTAATAACAGCTTACACAGCAACATTAGGCGCACGAGCACCTGACTGTTACTACACTGTCACCCCCTATTGGATATATTTTGTACTGCAGTGACAAAAAATACCTGAAATTGCATAAATATATATTTTTAAGGGTGGTTTGGGGAATAATTATTTACTTAACGCCGACAATTACTTTATCGCGCATTACCACAGGTTTTTTTTTAAATTGCTGTGATTTTTGTGCTTATGGAACGCCTGGCCATTACACCAAAAGGGACTTTAATGACACTGCATTCATAAACATAGACTTTCATACGGAGTTGCTCCCCCTTTGCAGCTATCATACTGGTTATGCCCCCCCGACTCTGAGGGTGTTTCTATAACAAACTAGATAAAGCGTGAATGCCCTGGCAGTGGCAAGTTGCTTTGTTTTATATTTGATTTGATAACTACAATGTTTAAGTTGAGTTGAGATTTACAAGAAACATTTTAGCTGCATCTGTATAACCGTGTTAAAGGGAAAACAGTTGTTAAAAAGCACCTTATTTGTTGAAAGTGTTTGCAAACCAAGTGTTATTGCACACACATACACACACACACACACATTATTTATATTATATATATATATATATATATATACATATAGGTATAATACACATCTAAATATGTGATTATTCGGACTATATGCAGACTCTGACCTGTGTTGGCTGGTGGTTCTGCATCTCCATCCTCCTGCTCCATGTGGACTGAAGCTTCCATCTCAGTAGTCCTTCACCAGAGCAGGGCTGATTAAAAATCTGCTGCCTTCGGCATAAGCACGTGGAATCACCTCAAACAGCCACAGACTGTCAGTAACATAAACTAAATGATTTTATCTTCCAACCTCACTGATCCGCTGATCTGCGGGTGAATAGATTAGACCTTTTGCCCTTCAGACCTTCAGACCTCCAGACCTTCAGACCCTCAGACCTCGAGACCTCCAGACCTTCAGACTATCAGACCCTCAGACCTCCAGACCCTCCGCGACTCTGCAGCTCTCTCTCAGATTAACCCTGAAAAACTCTGACCGGGGTTTTCTCTTACAACCCACAATTTTTTTTTAAATCTTCTGACTTTTCTGCGAAGATTAAAAACATTTCCTCAAAAAGGTACAAAAATCCACACTGAAAAACATCATGTGATATTTCCCCCAGCCCAGCCGCTGCTCAGCCACACTGCCAAAATAAAAGTCCCGACATTCCTCCACTGTCTTACAGAACCTTCTGAACTGAAACAAGCAAACACATCACACTTTAAAACCCTGGAAATATTAAAAACATTTTAAAATAATAATACAACTGTCCACAGCATAACTCAAAATAAGTGTTTTGAACAATTCATAAATACACTAATAATGAATGTAACACATGTGATATATTAAAATGGAGATGTGAAAAGGATCTACATCAGTAAAAAAATATATAATATGTTATAATACAGTATAATATACTACTGCTACTAGTACTACTAGTACTACTAGTACTACTACAACTAATAATAATAATAATGATAATAATAATAATAATAATAATAATAATAATAATAATAATGGCTTTTATTTTGTCGGTAGGGTCAGGTGACTTTTTAGTGACTGTGGCTGGTTTCACAAAGAAGACGCAGCAGGGCAGAGAGAGAGACTTGACACTGATGCTGATTAATATATGAGTGCGTGTGAGTGTGTGTGTGAGTGTCTGTGTGTGATTAGGATGGACTATCCCTAAATACTCGACATAGACGCGCGGAGGACGGTGAGTTTGTGTGTGTACGCGAGTGTGAGTGAGAGAGATAGAGAGACAGACAGAGAGAGAGAATACGAATAGTGTGTGTGAGAGAGAGAGAGACAGACATACAGATTGTGTGTGTACGTGTGAGAAAGAGAGAGAGAGAGAGAGAGCGAGCGCGGGTGTGTGTCAGAAAAAGATAGTGTGTGTTTGTGAGAAAGAGAGGGAGAGGGTGTGTGTATGCGTGAGAGAGAGGGGGGGAGAGAGAGGAGCCCGGCCCTGACAGATAGTGAAGTAACGGTAGAGCAAAAGGGCAGGAAAAACAGATCATAACAGATGAATAAAGGAGTGAAAGTAGAAAAACGAAAAGATCGAAACAGAAGAAGAAAAGTAAAAAAATTAAAGCGAATCGTAAATCTAAATTTGGCCTCTTTTTCGCCACTTTCACTTTTAAATGTCCAGGTCCACCTTAAATCAGACCTCAGTCTCGTTCTGGCTTCCGGGTCGCCTCAGTCTAAAACCTGCTGCATTTAAGGCGGAGCTGAAAATTTAAATAAAACCCAACTTAAATTTTTAATTTACTGCTCTTATCCCTCCTGCAGAACTTCAGTTGAGCTGCTCAGTCTTTCAGCTGCATTTAACACACAAACAGAGGTGCTTTAGGTCATTTTTAATGGTTTTAGTGTAAAATGAGACAATAAAGCGAGGAGACCGCTGTCCTCACTAATACACCTGAGCAGGTGTATTAGTAATATTACAGATATAATTAAAATATTATAAAAATAATACAAATATTAGCTTTTGGAAATATGAGATCAATTTAATTTGTGATTAACTACACTGAAAATGTGCTAATTATCACCTAAACTGGTCGATGTTGAGCAGACACTGTTAAATGCCACAAAGAGCTAATATTGAGATTTAATTTCCTTTTAATAATAATAATAATTTTTACAGTAACATATTTTAAGTTTATTAAAATAATTAAATAATTAAATATTAAATAAATTAAACATTAATTAAATAAAAGGCCCAAAAGATAAATAAAAAACAAGTAATGTAAAATTAAACTAAATATATAGTATTCATGTTTTGTTGTTAATTTTCTGTTGGCAAGTATGTTTTTGAAAAACCCAAATGAATAAATAAATAAGTAAAGCTAAATACTGAAAGGAAAGCAAAAATGTGTAACCAAAAGGGTAAGAGGAGTTGTTGTGATTTTTGTGGGGTTAGCGTATGTAACCAAGCCATGTTGTTATTACTATAATGATTATTATTGTGTGTTATTATGGGTCTGAGTGGTGTGTGTTGTAGGTGGGGTGAGAGGCAAGAACGTCATGCGTAGAATACCTGAGGAACCTGAGAGAGCACCTGACCGCCACTGCCTCTCCTGCACTGATCCCAGCGTACTGGTTTAGCACTTATTGCACACACACACACACACACACACACACACACTCCTCCACCCTATTGAGCAGCATGGCCCAGACAAGCCTCCTGTCCCGGGTGCGGTGGGCACTGCGAGGGGGTCGGTCAGAGCGAGACTGGGGGGCGACAGCGCCACTGGACGAGGAGCTGGCGGAGGAAGACAGTCCCCGCTTCAGCCGGCTGAAGGTGGTGGTCTCGGGGGAGATGGACGATTACACAGCAGCGTCCTCTAATGGCACAACCGTCAACACCTTTGTCACCAATGACGACGACGACGAGTCCTTACTGGGCAGCCCAGGGGTCACCACGGAAACCTGTGAGAACTGCACAAAGAGCAAGGAACGTGGGAAGCGGCGCCGGGTGATGAGGAAGCTGGCTTTGGCCGCTGCACTTTACTTCCTGTTCATGATCGGAGAGCTTGTAGGTAAGAGAGAGAAATTTGTAAATTTTTTTGTCCACAGCATGGTCTGCTGAAGGATTGCTTGAAAAGCTGAACGTAACTTAGCAGTGTCGAGTTTAACAGTTCCACTTGTTGCTTTGTGAGTTTTTTTTGCTCGTGTGCTGGTGTTCTAAAATTTACTTTGAGTTGTGAATTGTTCTTGTATTCGTTCAGGTTGACCACAGTGCTCCAGTTTCAGAGCAGCAGTTTCAGGTCGATGGTGATACAAATAGCGAGTGTCAAACATCTTTTTGATGTTGTAAATGTGTCTTTTTGTTGTTTGTTTTAATGCCCAGAGCTCCGAGGTGACGTAGAGCATCCAGCTCCTCCTCACACTCAGCCCTGCAACTTGCTGTTACTGCTTGATTTTTCTTTATTTCTTTTCGTCGTCTTTGCATATTCATTGTCTAAAGAAAGGACTTTTTATCAGTAAAAATAGCCTGTGAAAAGACCTCATGAGGTCTACAGTTTCTCTGTTCAGCCCGTCACAGTCACTCACAGGGATTCACACTGCTGTGCATCTGAACATAGCAAACCCAGGATCAGAGTTTCTTCTCTTCTTTTCTCTTCTCTTCATTTTCCCTCTGTTCTTTTCTCTTTTCTTCCTTTCTCTTTTGCTGGCTTCTTTTTTTTCTTCTCTTCTTCTCCTTCTCTTCTTTTTTCCTCTCTTTTCCTCCCTCTTTTTCTCATCTCTTCTCCCCTTCTGTCCATTCTCTTCTTGCTGTTTTATCCTTTCCTTACTCTGTAAGACTCATATGTGACGCTCACACTATAGAACAGAAAGAAAAATAGGTGAGTTCCTTATGTTGATCAGTAAGTGAGCCCTTCCCTTTTCTCCTTATGAGTTTTGTTCTTCACTGGTTCTTCCTCATGCTCTTAATGAGTTTCTGTGGTGCAGTGGACTCTACCCTCTGAATTAAAAGGACTTTTGGACAGGCTGCCTGAGAAAGAGCTGCACAGATAAACAGATTTGAGTTGGGGTGTAACGAAGTGGATCTTCTCCCATTATTATTTTTTCCTGTCCCTGTCTTTGAAGGTCTGCTCTCTTTCTTGCGTGGTGAACTTTCACTTCCTCCCACTTTCCGAGCTCTGTGTTTCCAGCGTATGTGCATGTGGTTTTACACTTAAGCTTATCACTTGAGTTTATCAATTACAGAAGATCATGACAAAAATGCAAACATTCAGCATTCTCTGGCATTCACCATCATAAAGTTGACACCAGAGAAAAGACTCTTAAAGACAAGGCAAGTTTATTTTTACAGCACTTTATAACACACATATATCGTTCAATGTGCTTTACAGAATATAATAATAAGCATAAAAGCATAAAAAGAAAGTAACCATAAAATGAATATAGAATAAAAGTAGGATTTAAGATTAAGTTAAACAAAGGTAAATAAAGTGAAAAATAATACAGATAGAAGTGCATAGGTTTTGTGTAGATCTTACTGGTAACTCGAAGCAGCAGAAAATAGGTTGTTTTTTCAAAAATGGCGACAGTCAGAATTTCCAGACTGGGGTTCATCAAACATCTCTGAGAATTTCCTCCAGGATAAATTAAGTTGTCTGATTCTGATTTATTTAGGGTCGAAACCACTGAGTAGCAATTAGCAATAATTTGAACTCTCATTAGAAGACTATCAAAATGTACAGAGTAATGTTTTTCTCTTGGTTTTTGTTAGCACTCTAGCAGCAGCATTTTGAATAAGCTGTAGCAATCTGATGGTCTTTTTGGGGAGGCCAATGAGAAGAGCATCACAATAGCCTACGCTGTGGATATAAAGGCATGGATGACTTTCTGAAAGCAATAGTTTACTTCTTTAGCTTTCTTTAGTGCTGGAACTGCTAGGCTAATGAGTAATGGAAGATTGTACCTCAGTGATTAGCATGGTGCCAACCGCAGGCCTGAAACATCAAACACTGTCTTTAAACAGGTGGTTGAATTTTGTGTCCTTTTTTGCCACGTTCTTATTCAGCTTTTCTGTTTCACCTTAAACGGAATGAAAAATTCAAAGACAAACTTGAGCTCAGTGTCTCGAAGTGTGTGGAGGCGTTCAGTAATGTGTAAAAGACTCTCAGATGTGGTGATCGTTATTCAGAGATTACAGTGTCTATGTCTACTTTAAATGAGACTGACGGACTCTGAACTTTGTGTGTGTGTGTGTGTGTGTGTGTGTGTGTGTGTTTAGGTGGCTATGTGGCCAACAGTTTGGCCATAATGACAGACGCTCTGCACATGATGACTGATCTGGTTGGGATTGTAGTGTCCCTGTTGGCTCTCTGGCTCTCCGCCAAACCGCCCACAAACCGATTCACCTTTGGCCTCCAGCGCATGGGTAAACTCCACATCCCTTTCCTCTCTTCTCTTCTCTTCTCCTCTGCTGTTTTCTGTTTCTTTACTTACCTCTCATCACATCTCTCCTCTTTTCTCGTCACTTCCCTTCTCTGTTCTGTCCTTCTCTTCTGTTCTCTTCGCTTCTCTCTTATCCTTTTTTCTCTTCTCTTTTGCTGTCTTCTCTTTTCTTCCCCTCTCTTCTTTTCTCTCCTCTCTTCTTCTCTTCTGCTGTCTTCAATTCTCTTCTTTCCTTATTTCTCTTATCTTTTATTCTCTTGTTTTGTCTTGTCTTTTCTTCTGTTCTCTATTCTGTGTTTTTCCTCTCCTCACGCTATAAGACAAACAGATGCTATTCTCTTTATGAAGGACTGAGTGTACTTCTGTTGATCAGAGTGATTGTGTGTGTGTGTGTGTGTGTGTGTGTATGTGTGTAGAGGTGATGTCTGCAGGGATCAGTGTGTTGTTGATCTATATCCTGACTGGAGTACTTCTGAATGAAGCGGTGCAGAGAACACTCCACCAGGACTTCACCATCGATGGAGATGTGATGCTCATCACCGCTGCGGTGGGTGTGGCTGTCAACCTGATGTGAGTGTAACACACTAAATGCAACCCTCAACACACCTTCAGCTGAGGCTCTCCTGACATTCTTCACCAAACCCCATCACTCTCCCCCAGACCCCATCACTCTCCTCCAGACCCCATCACTCTCCCCCAGACCCCATCGCTCTCCTCCAGACCCCATCGCTCTCCCCCCCGACCCCATCGCTCTCCCCCAGACCCCATCGCTCTCCCCCCAGACCCCATCGCTAATGGTATCAGTTGATTTTAGAATGTTCCGGACATGAGACAAATGAGGAAGAAACTTGTTTGTTTGGAAACTCTAAAATTTTGGAGAGTTCAGTTACACCCTGATGTTTCAGGAAAAATCCTGTGGACAGGATTTGAGTATGGAAGTTGGAACCAGTATCTGAAGTGTGTGTGTGTGTGTGTGTTTGTTTTTGTAGAATGGGCTTCCTCCTGAACCAGTCGGGTCACCTGCACTCTCACACACACTCCCATGGCCACACACACTCCCATGGTCATTCACACTCTGAGGGGTCAGGGCAGGGTCAGCAGGGCGGCGGCAGCCTGGCGGTGCGGGCAGCATTTATCCACGCACTGGGAGACCTGGTACAGAGCATTGGCGTTCTGATTGCAGCTTATATCGTCAGGTTTAAGGTACACACACATACACAATTTTACACGCACATACACAAACACATACATACACAATTACACACATACACATAAAAACATAAATGCACATTCACATATACGTGCATACACATGTACACACATCCACATACACAAACACACATACTCATACACAATTGCATTCACACACATGCTCATACACATATACTTACACTGCTGGTTAAATGCTGCTTCACTGCAGTTTTCAAGTTGGATTTTAAACTGGCTTTGCTGCAGTTTTTAAGGTGGAAGATCAGCACAAGGCGATGCATCAGAAACCGAATATGACACTAAAAGAGGATTAAACATCACTTCATGCTAAATATTTATTTTTAGAACTTCTAACTTTAGTATCTTCTGCAGCTCTGTTTACCTTTCTAAATATCCAGCAGGTTTATTTTTCTCTGTGTGGTGCTGTAATCTTAAATCTTTCTCTGTAATCGGGTTTTATATCACTCTTATTACTTTAAATATTCCAGACCTTGGAATAGTAGTACATGCACAAAGCTGTTATGCTTTAGCACTAAAGCAGGAATAATGCTGATGTTTTATGTGTATGTGTCTGTGTTATTTTGAGTGTGTTTCTTTACAGATTGAGCTTCACTGCTGAATGCTGCGTAGTACCTATCCAGCATTTTATATAATCATATTGTGTAGTATGTACTGAGGCTGTGTGTGTTTTCTAGCCGGAGTATAAGTTGGCTGACCCTGTGTGTACGTACGTGTTCTCCGTGCTGGTGCTGGTCACCACATTCCGCATCATCAGAGACACTGGCCTCATACTGCTTGAAGGTGAGACACACACACACACACACACACACACACACACACCCTCGCACTCACACTCAAACATACACACATGTAGTTTGTCATGCCACAGGGGACTCCTGAAGTAGGTGGTGAATGGTCATGAATTGTGATTGGTTGATGTGTTAGTTACATTGGAATAGTACAGTACTGTGCAAAAGCCCCCTCATTTCTTTATGTTTTGCTTTGAATCACCTTGTTGGTGCAAAAATACTATTTACTGCTGATCAAACTGTTTTATCTTTGGTACATTGAGTAGATTAAACGAATGGAACGGTAACAAATGTTTTGCTGCAACAGGCTGTAAAGTGCCTAAAGATACAAGGAGCTTTAGATAAAGGAGTTCCAGCCACTCAGCATTCAGCACCACCAGTATTGTAGGAGCCAAAATTAGTTATTTTATATTGTGGTTTTGGTATATGAATATTTATGCACTGGTTTGTGTGATTGGTT
>JBBPCX010070309.1:0-10724 GCA_037974365.1 Hydrocynus forskahlii | reverse complement strand
AAGGTCAAAAAAATCGGATATAGGCAACAAATCAGAATTGAGCATCAAGACCTGCAGTGTAAACGAGGCCTAAGAGTCCATTCTCTCAGGTTGTTTTGTCCATGAAGGTGCTATGATGTGCTATGATGATCTTACTGTGTTTGACTGTTTTTTCAGGCCGACTGTTTCTCCAATGACATACACAAGCTGGACACCACCACCATGTCCTGGTCCTTAATCAATGCTAAAGTGAGTGTTCAGATGTGCACAGTCTCTGCTCTGCCTGGTTTTATTTCTGATTGACCTCAGTAAACTCATGGCACATGCAGACAAGACCTGCAGGAGCTAAGGACCGAGGTGTCGGGTCACTGTTGACTGCTTCGGTTAACATTACTAACAGGGCAGAAGCAGCTCATGCTTGATGTTTTCTAGTGCTCAATGCTGCCCCCATGCAGTTTTTTCTGTACTGCAAGCTGTAATTAGCAATGTGAGGCATTTGAAATAGCATTAACATTAGTTCAAACTTAAAGTTTATTTATATAGCATATTATCATACCTTAAAGGTCATTCAGTGGACTTTACATGGATAGAATAAAAATAAAACAGAATAATGTAATTGAAGAAATAAAAGAATACATAAAACATCGCTAAAAGAAATTTGAACATATTATAGGAGTGCTGGTATTCTAAAGAGGGCGGAGGAGAATAGGTGTTTTTTTTGCCTTTGTGCCTTTAGTAAATAAAGGCAATAAAAATATTTATTTGTATCAAACTGAGCTCTCTACCTCACTGTATCTCACCTGTTGTCTGCCATTTGTCTTTTTCACCCACAAACTAGTACACTGCACTTTACAGTATAGATATTCTAAAGCACACAATACATATCATCAGAATTAGAAAACTTTATCGATCCCATAGGAAATTGCTTATGTTATGACCGCACAAACACACAAATATGAAATACATTATGCTACATACACAAATGCTGAATATAAATACTGTAGATAGGTAACTTACAGTTAAGTGAATTACTAGCAACACAAATGGTGGTTAGGTGTATATTATTGCACGTAATGGAGATCAGTAGTAGATCAGTAATACTGACATAAGTAGTGATATTTCACACAAGACTACTGCACATAATAGTAATAGGATATTGCACATAAGGAAATTTTTTCTGTATTTTTTTTCTGTAATTGTTTTAATTATTGTGCTGTCTTTTAGGTCAACTTGGGTTCATTTCATTAGATATTGACAAATAAAGAATCTTGAAGTGTGCTGGCGCAGGTGTGTGTGTGTGTGTGATGTTAAGTGTGTGTTCTGCTGCAGGGCACCCCGGCACGCTGGAGAGATTTCCACTCTGCCACCATCATCGGGACAAAGATGTTTGTGTTTGGGGGGCGAGCGGATCGGTTTGGTCCGTTTCACTCAAACAACGAGATCTACTGTAACAAGATCAAAGTGTTCGACACGGAAACCAATAGCTGGATGAACACCCCCTCTACACCACTACTGCCTGAGGGGAGACGCAGCCACTCTGCCTGTGAGTTACACACACACGCTTAGCTATAAGAACTGTCCCTGATTTCATACCTGATATTGGAGCTTTTCAGAGTTCTTTATGGGTTTGTTCATTTTTGTCACTTATTTTTTGTACTTTTCCTGAAATTTGTGATTGTCTTAATAATAGATGACACTGTTCACATTAATATAACACATGCTTCTTATAAATCAGTGCTTTAACTGTCAATATCTGATTGTTCATATTGTATGATGATGAGTGAAGCCCTGTTTTGGTTAATCGCTCTCTTTCTGACCAAATTAAAAATGTAAATTACAGTGACATTACTGTACATTTAATAATAATGTATTAAACATCAAACCAGCAGATTTGTTCCTCTTCATTCATTCTGTCTTAATTTCTCAGTTGCCTACAATGGAGAACTGTACATATTTGGAGGCTATAATGCCCGACTGGATCGTCACTTTAATGACCTGTGGAAGTTTAATCCGGGTGAGTGTGTTTAATAAGGGTGGGTGTGTTTAATCTAGCTGAGTGTGTTTAGTCCAAGCCAGTGTGTTTAATATGGGTGAGTCTGTTTAATATGGGTGAGTGTGTTTATTCCAGTTGAGTGTGTTTAATATGGGTGAGTGTGTTTAATCCAGTTGAGTGTGTTTAATATGGGTGAGTGTATTTAGTCCGGGAGAGTGTGTTTTTTCCAGGCAGTGTTTTAGGAAACCTGCAGTTCCTGAAACTTTCACTAGATGGCAGCGCTGCCCTGTTTTAATACACACACTAAGACTTGTTGTGGTCAGTCAGATAGCCTTTTAAATGAAATGAATAAATGTCTGGTGTTTTAGAGTGAGAGCAAGAGTGTTTATTGTACTTTAATTTTGCTATTTAACCAGATGGAATTGAGGAAGCAGTTCCTCAGAAGCAGTTCCTCAGAAACAGAACATCTGAAGTTCTTCCTTAATTTATTAACCCCTATTAACACAGCACAGCACAATGTGAACAATGTGAAATTCTTTCTTTGCATTTAACCCATTCACCAAGTGAAGCAGTGGGCTGCTGCCAATGAAGGACGGTACCTTGCTCAAGGGTACCTCTGTGGTGATACTAGCAGTTGGGATTCAAACCCACAACCTTCTGATTGCAGGGCCAACGCCCTAACCACTAGGCCATCCAGCTGCCCTTAAGCCATCCAGCTGCCCTTAAACAAGCAACATAGACCACAACTGCCACTGTAAATACTATTTATTATATACTGCGCATTCTCTGCCCCGCCGCTGCAGTTATTATTTATTGCTGTTTACCTACATTCTGCATTTTGCACACACAATGACTCTGCTGCTGTAATGCACTAAATGTTGTCTTGTCCTGTTATTTGTGTTTTTCATGCACTCTCTCTCTTGCTTCTTTTGCAGTCTGTGTATTTTGTCCTGCCCATATGTAGTCATATGGTGTTTCTGTTTTTGTTCTTTGTGGGTCTGTTTTTGTTCCTGTGCTGCTCCATGGCCCTGGAGGAACGTTGTTTCGTTTCATACTGAGTATATACCTGAAAGGACCATAAACCTACTTGAATTGTCTAAAGCAGCACAGCTTTCCATTCTTTGACCTTTTAGTTGATTTATGTCCCATAATCAGAACAAAACACCACACACTCACACACACGTAAATTGCTCTGTGATTTTTACACTTATTTTTAATATTAAATAAAGCCTTACAATGTATTCGCTAGTGTTGAACTACATGGATGTGTGTGTGTGTGTGTGTGTGTGTGTGTGTGTGTGTGTGTGTGTTTTGTACTGTAGAGGCATTCTCCTGGAAGAAGGTGGAGCCGAAGGGGAAAGGTCCATGTCCACGGCGGAGGCAGTGCTGCTGCATGGTGGGAGATCGTATCATCCTGTTCGGGGGAACCAGGTACGGTACAGTATACAGTTTACAGCTTACAGTCCTACGTAGAAGTATTGAATCACCCTTAATTTCTTCATCATTGACTTCCGTAGAGCTAGACTTTCTTGTATTTTAATGTTGTCTTGAGGAACAGTTCTCCAGGCTTCCTGAAGGACTTTCAAAGACTCTCATTTTCAGTACAATCCCTGAACCTGACCAGTTTCAGAGGAATGTTTTTGTTTGTTAAGCCACACAGTGACCTACATAATAATCATTCTAGCAGAACAAAGACCATCTAACTTAAGTCCTGAACCTGTGAAGAAACTGAAGCAGATGATTCCAGATGATCAGGCGATGATCAGTATACTGGTGGTGCTGAATGCTGAGTGGTTGGGACTCCTTTATCTAGGCTCCTTGAATCTTTAAACACTTTTGCAGCCTGTCAGTAAAACATTTGTTCTCATTACTTTCATTTAATCTACTTAATATGACAAAGATAAGACAGTTTGACCATCAGAAAATAGTATTTTTGCAGCAAGATGATGATTCAAAGCTAAATATAAAGAAATGAGGAGGGGTCAAGCACAGCACTATATGTGCTTCACACTATAAAAGTCCTCTATGTTCGGACAAAATGTCTCACTGCACACATTCGCTGATTGGTTAGAGACTCATTTGTGTATCTGCAGTATCAGTATCCGGGAGGTCAGTGTATCCTCACACTCACTCAGGTAGAAGAACTTAATTCAGGTGTTTTCAGATGTTGCTTAGGAAACAAGCCTTGAGCTGGAAATTAATTTCCCAGGGTGCACAAGTGAATGCGCTGTAATTACTGTGCTTACGAAGGTTTCGGAGACTGAATGATTCTGTCACAGTCTTGAAATATCGCCTCTTTGACTTTACAGCAGAAAGAAAGAAACCTTGGGAACTGTAATGTCGATTCATTCGGGCGTGTTTTTATTGGTCTTTTCATCTTGAATGCACATAAAAATAATCAGTTCAGTTCAGCGTTTAACAACTCTTAATAAAATTCTTAAACTTTAAAGATGTTCCACCCACAAATCAGCACTGTTTTCTAAATGTGATCATGATTCTGCTCCTTATTGCTAATTGTTGTCTTTGTAATTAAATCTGCACAAACACACACACACGTGCACACACACACAGCTGGTGGATGGTGCTGGCTGTGTACAGAGGAAGTTTGGGGAGTCTGAGGGTCTGTGTCCGTAGACGAGTGCTCTCCCGGCTGGATAATCGCGGTCAGGGTAATTAGCGCACTAATGCACAGATACAGGAGCGGCCTGCTTTATCAGCTGGACTTATCACAGGCACCCCACCGAGTCCAGCAGACTGACCACAGGCAGACACTGAGGGCCAGATGCACATACTAATGCAGGCACAACACAAAACATGCCTTCAAGGGACCAGAGTATGTCAAGCAGGTTGACTTAAATTCATGATCCACCTGAATTTAATGTGCGATTTACTAAAACTAGAGCTTATTACTTAAATTGTAACTCCGCCCACTGAGTGCGCACACAGCCCTGCCTGATAACTTCTGAAGAAGTAAATGTAGTTTGTGGTCAACAAGCTAGAGACTAAACAGAATAGAGAATTCAGTGATGAGTGAGTGATGTTAATGAAGTTCTTCCACCAGAACCTTCTACAGGGGTATAGTTCGACTACATCTCAGAAAATACTGAGAAACACTGACTGCATGTTCACACTGCGGCCCCATCACTTTATGTTCTGTTGTGTCTTCTCACACACCTCCGTCTGGTCCCGAGAGTTTAGTGTTGTTCTGATGGTGAACATTCCATCAGCTGGTGTTCGAGGCTCACGTCTCCGTCTGGCCGCAGTTTCTGCAGCCGCTGGTAAAGGAAGTCTCAACAACACAACTTTTAGAGTTGAAGGCAGATTCACACCAAGGAGGCACCAAACTGGCCACGAGATACTTAGACTTGAGTGAACAGAGTGGAATCTCTGAGCCCACACGTGTGAAATATCTTCACACAATGTTCAGTAAGATGAACATTGAGGGAGAGAAGTAAATTCTGTATTTTGTCATGAAGACAAACCACTTATTGTGTGTTCGCTCATGTACAGGTTTCATATAGAAAACGGTGTGCTGGAGTGTTTCTGTTTTATTTATATAAAACATAATTCATAAACACAATCAATTAAATAAATTCTCACACACACACACACACACACACACACACACACACACACACACACACTACAGGCCAGAAGTTTGGGCCCACCCTCAAATTTTGTAAAAATAAACTATTCGCTGCTCTTTCAAAACTTTATTACAAGAAAACATTAGAAATGCTTAAAACAAATGTAACTGACTGGCTTTGAAGTGTAATGTAACTATATACATTATGTGCAATTTTGCAACATCCTTTTCAGCAATTTTATAATATAATTTTGGCTCAATTTTGAAGAATGTTTGGGATCATTCTCCTGATGAAGAATTAAATTTTGTCCAGTGCACTAAAGACTAGTGTTGTTTTTGGCGGCCTGTCTTAATTTTAGTTTTGGTCTAGTCTTTTTGCGTCAAGGTGTCATTTTAGTTTTTTAAAAATCCGTCTAGTTTTAGTCAATGAAAACTGATGCCATTTTAGTCTAGTTTTAGTCAATTAAAGTTGTATTTTAGTCTCTTTTTTTTAGTAATACAATTCTATTTAACCCACTCAGTATAGTATAAGTACCTAGTAGAATAGACAAAATCTAAATGTTCTTTTAGTCAAACCTATTTCACAATTCAAACAAGGTTATCTTATTATTATATTATTGGTACCTTATACACTCAAGAATACTGTACATCCATTCCATACACGGAAGACACTCTGATTTGAATTTACGACATTTATTTTGCCAACCAAACATGTTAGAACTTAGAGGTACACACACACAAATTTAAATAAGTAAAATAACATCACATCACTAAATAGTGCAAATAAAATGAAAATGTGTGTGGATTGCCATAAAACCCACGTTTGTAAAACTGGTAAAAGTCTTCACCTTCAGTGTTTTGGCCTGAACTTACCTGAATATTTTTTTATTCCTGAACAAATATATTTCTCTCTCCCTGGCACTTTAATGGCCCTGCGTCCCAATACTTTTGTCCACTCTAGATAGATTTACTTCACAGTGCCCCTCAATGGACAAAAGAATTGGGACGTAATGCTGTTCAACTCTAAGGTCGAGCGTCCCAATACTTTTTTCTCCCCTCCCTATCATACAGGAAATAACGTCTCATCTCGTTTTAGTCAACGAAAATGAAGATCCATTTTCGCATAGTTTTTATTTTATAAACCACATTTAGTCCCGTTCTTATTCGTCAACAATATTACAATATATATTTCGTTATAGTTATCATCACATGACGAGTATTTACGTTGCGTCTTGTCTCGTTTTTGTCACGTGATACATTTTTGTTGACGACGATATTTAGTCATAATTTTCATTGATGAAAGCAACACTACTAAAGACAAACCTAATTGTCTCATCAAAACCAATAGTTTGAGCTTTTGCAGCTACAGACTGTAACATAATGAAAACCAATCAGTTTTATTTATTTTAAGCATTTCTAATGTTTTCTTGCAATGAAATGTTGAAATTTCTTTTTTAATCTGATGTTGGCCCTGATGATTGTGTGTGTCTGTGTGTGTCTCTGTGTGTGAGTTTTTGATATATATATATTTATGTATAATATAATGTGTGAGTATGTAAGCACTTTAGTGCTGACCAGTGATGATTGTGTGTGTGTGTGTGTGTGTGTGTGTGTTGGTGGGTTTGTGCATTACTGATTTAATTGACCTAGAAGGACATGAGGCAGGAAATCCTTCCTGAAGTCATGACATCCTGTTGGATAACTGAGAATGAGACCCGGCTCCTGTGAATGATGACTGGCACTAAGAGCTCACAACTAAATGTGCCCGTTGCTGAGAGTGCCCAATGTTGGAAGTGACTGGTCAGAGGCTGTGGAGTTTGTGTTGTGCGTGCAGTAGATGTGTGTGGATGTTTCAAAAGTCACACCACCACTCCGGTTTCCCGCCATTGTTGCTGGTCATTAACTGAAGTAAAAGTAAGTTCTCTAAACGAACGGTCGTCTGTGAGATTTGTGTGTGAGGTGTTAATGAGGGGTCAGAGCGGCTGTTTAGTTTAACTCTCACTCTGTTTACTCAGAATTCAGTAAAGTAACGGTAACAGCTCCAGAGTTATTTGTGTTTGTCTGGCTGACGGAGATGAACGTGAGCGCAGGGAATCATGAATTAACGAGTGGACGTCTGGCGTGTTTTCTTATTGTGTGACCACTCAGAGGAAACAAGTGTCAGATTTATAACCTTCAGTTCCCGAGAGCCTGTCGATCTGAGCCTGAACAGACCTCGCAGCTCACAGCTTCAACGGATTCGCTCGGAAAGTTAGTTGGAGATGTGTTCTGAGATTTACCAAGAGAGAGGGAGACAGAGAGAGAGAGTGGGGAAGAGAGGGAGAGATAGAATGTGGACGAGAGAGGGAGAGTGGTGTTGAAAGAGCGAGAAAGCAACTGGGGAAGAGAGGGAGAGAGAGACTGGGAAAGATGGAACGATGGGAAGTGAGAGTCGGAAAGATGGGGAAACTGGGAGAGGAAGAAAGAGTGGGAAAGAGGGAGAGAAAGAGTAGAGAAGAAAGGGGTAGACAAGGAAAGATGAAGAGACAGTAGGGAAGAGTAATGGGGAGAGAGGAAGAGTAGGGAAGAGACAGTGGGAAAGATGAAGAGACAGGGAAGATGGGGAAGGAGAGAGAAGGGGAGAGAGAAAGAGTAGGGAAGAGAGAGAGTGGAGAAAGACGGAGAGGGGAAGAGAGAGTAGGAAAGATGGGGAAACAGAGTGTGGAAAAGAAAGAGGGAGAGAAAGAGTGGGGTAGAGAGGGGGAGACAGAGTGGGGAAAGATGAAGAAACATAGTAGGGAACAGAATCAGAATCAGAAAACTTTATTGATTGCAGAGGAAATTGCTTATGTGATGACTGCCACAACACACAAAGACACAGAGACATAAGACACAGACAGAAGAACAATATAAAATGAAATCAAATAAGTCTAAATAAAATCTAAATAAAAATCTGTAGAAAGAAAACAACCACAATGTGAATAGACTATGCTACATACAGAAATGTTTGGTATAATATCTATAAGTAACACAGCTGAGTGGAAAACAATTGACACAAATAGTAATTTGAAATAAGTAATTGCACTATTGGAAAATCAGTAGTAATTAGCTACTATTAAGTAATACAGTGGTGCCTTGACTTACGAGTTTAGTTCGTTATGTGACGGAGCGTGTAACTCAAATTACTCGTATGTCATATCAATTTTCCCTATTGAAATGAATTGAAATGCCATTAATCCATTCAAAACCTCCAAAAATCTTTGCATTTTTTATGTGTTTTTAAATAAGAACAATGGGCGTATAAATAACGAATATTGTATAAAAACACAATACAACAGAAAACTGGTGTTATTAAGTATAAAGTACAGCATTTGCCTTGGAGTTCAGACGACTTGAAGATGCTTCAGCTGCTATAATTCCGGAAAACGTTTTGAGGTGATTCTCAGCACCTTCACAGCCCGACTGGCTTTAAATGGCTCGCCCGCTGCCTCGGTCGCCGAAGTGCCTTGGTCTGCTGCAGCAAATCAGCATAAACAGCTTGAGTCTTCTCGCAGATTATCACCTCCGTTACGGGCTCTCCTGTGAGCTGCTTCTCCGTCAACCACACCATCAGCAGCTTCTCCATATTTTCATGGATAGATGTCCGCTGCTTAGAAAATATTTTAACGCCCTTGCCACACCTTGGTTATGTTTTTCTAATTTCTTTCTTTAATTCAGTGCACATCATTTGCTTCTTCTCAGCACTGTCTTTCGCACTCACTTTCTTTTGACACATGGATGTATAAACAAACTTTTGCAAAATAACTGCAAGCACAAATACTCGTAACCCAAATTTTAGCTCTCAACTCAAACCAAAAAATTGGACAAGTGACCACTCATATCTCGAAAACTTGTAAGTTGGGACACTAGTAAGTCAAGGTACCACTGTATTAAGTAACGAAATGTAATATTGACCAAGTTGTAATATTGCACATGAATACTATTGCACATAAGATCTTGCAAATAATTAAGTGATTTAGCACCCATTCAGAGATCAACATATGATATTGCACATAATAATGTTTTAGCACCTAGTAAGAAGATTGCACATAGTAGACTGTTGCACATCATAGCAAAATGCACATAGTCTTTCACACAATGATATTTTTTTTAACCTGTAATAAATATACAGCAAGAAGCAGCAGGCTGTAAGCTATTGCACAGATTATTGTGTGGGTGTGTAACTGATGGAGGAGTTATAGAGTGTTGGGTGTTTGTGTGACTGAGGGAGGAGAGAGAGAGAGAGAAACTCTGTAACTCTGAGTTTAATATTTGCAGCCTAAATGTGCTTCATGACAATCTTTGTGTGCGTGTGTGTTGTTACTAAGCCATATCTATTATTCAGATCAGTGTTCTCTGTTTGCGTCGTGTGTGTGTGTGTGTGTGTGTGTGTGTGTGTGTGTGTGTGTGTGTGTGTGTGTGTGTGTGCGTGCGCGCGCCAGCACTTACTGAGTGTAAACAGGCCTGCTGTGAATGAGAGAGGCATGAAATTCTGCCCCGTCACACACACTCAGAAACCTGACACCCTGCCCAACACACACACACACTATCAGTGAGGTAGAGGTGTGGCTGTTTTTATTTTCTGCTTGTCACCGTTCCTGTTAAACTCCACTGGTGTTTAGGTATTTATCTGTGTCTCATTTTAATCCTTCTTGACTGGGCTCAGAGTGAGGATCATCCCGTGCAGATCTTCCCATGTGCACATGAGTGACAGGGCGAACATCCGTCTCCATGATTTTAGCCACCCTTCTACACACATCATCACTTGTGTGACCACAGCATTACTCTGCTCCCACAGTGTTCCTCTTGTACTCCTTTGCTTTGTAGTTCCCGTCTCCAGCACTGTCATCCCTGTGCATGGAGAGTGGTAAATGCATACATTAAAATAAAAAAATAAAAAAAAATAAATAAAAAAATACATATATATATATATATATAATTTTGTTTTTTCCCGTTTTTTGCTTTGAATTTTTATATCTGTCAAACTGTCTTAACTTTGGGATATTGAGTAGATGAAAGAAATGGAAACAAATGTTTTACTGATGATAAAGGAGCCTAGATAAAGGAGTTCCAACCAATTCAATTCAATTCAGTTTTATTTATATAGCGCTTTTTACAACCAGGTTGTCACAAAGCAGCTTTACAGAG
>JBBPCX010070306.1:0-10725 GCA_037974365.1 Hydrocynus forskahlii | reverse complement strand
GGGGGAGGGATGAGAAAAAGACAAGGAAAAGACGAGTGCAGGTCATCACCGACCGTGTTTGTGTGTCGGGGAAGCTGGCCTGAGGTCTAATATGAAGTTTCATAAGGTTCGGTCACTGTATGGAGCCTGTAGGTCTCTTCTCCCGAAACTACATTCATTTCAGTGGGGTAAAAAATGAATGGAAGTGAATGGGGGGAAAAGGGATGAGCGAAAGACAAGGAAAAGACGAGTGCAGGTCATCAGAGTTGGCCTGATGTGTCACATGAAGTTTGGTGAGTTTAGGACAAAGCGTGTCGGAGCAGGACGATCCGAAAGTTGAGCCCCATTCATTCTCTATGGGATTTCGGCCATCTTTGTGGGTGTGTAGTGTCGCCACGGTAACGCGAAATGCTTATAAAAGCCTGCATTAATTGCAATGGAAGAATAATAATAAGATATAATAAGATATAATAAAGAAACCCAGGACAATAATAGCTTCGCTCCCATTCATTTTAATAGGGCAGGCCCTTGATAAATATTTTTTTACTGATCATAATTGTGTGGATAGGTAAGACCTGGTTAGCTGGTTAGACCTGGTTAGGTAGACCTGGTTAGCTACATATTTACATAAAAAAAAGGTAGTCATAGGCCATTTTTTTAGCTCCGAAGCAGCTGTTTTATTCAGTCAATCACTTCAGTCAATCTCTGCAAATACCAAAAACCTATGAAATATTGTCTCTCTGCAGCAATAACCCAGTGTTGCACCAAACTTTATTTTAAATGTAATTTGGAGAAAAAGCACAAGAACATGTGCCAAGTGTCATAAGGTCAGCCACTGGGAGGTGCTACAACAGGAAATTCTAACCTATCAGCATTGCGGTTTGGAGGACTGGGCACAAAATGCTTGGACCCTGCTCATCGCCACTCGCGGCTATATTTAAACATCTGCGATCGATCCTCTCATAGTCAATGAATGTGAGAATAAATATTTAATAAGATAATAATCAGAAAAATCTAGAAAGATGTCAACTGTTTCAATCATCTTTGAATATAATCAAGTAATATAAGTGGAGAAACTGTTGCAATAGAATGGATTATTTCTGAAAGCAGATGCTTTGGAATGAACTGGAGTTTTCTGGCCTTGGCCAAGGTCTTTGGTAATATGTGTATGTTCTTACCTGTTTGACAGCCTCTCTGATTCTTCTTCCTGACATAGTGCTAAACACATAAAGAAAATGAAAGTGTATTTTCAGTTTGCCATTATAACATTATTTTTCATGAAAAGGGCCAGAGTATGTTGCATAGCATACATTGCACTTAAATTGAAGCCTCAAATTAGTCTTTTTTGTTTAAAGATACATTGTTATATTTATAGATAACAGTTACACAGTCTCAAAAACACATAAACAAATGTTTTTGAGATTACTCTGCAACTTGCATGGATAGAGGCAAATCTGTGATTACTGGGGCCTGTTCTTCTATTACTAAGCAGGTTCAGCTTTGCAGATCTTTGCATGCCAAACATGTCTAAATTGAATATATTTTGGGTGGGAGAAATACTATGTAACATTTTTTCAGGCAAACTATATTTTTTATCCTTAACTATTAAAGGTTGCTGTGTCTTGATTCAAACACTTACGTTGCCTCTCCTGGGACTGCCACTATAGCCACTGATCCAATGGTGATAATCTGAACATCCACTATGGCTGGGTGCCATGGGAAGGGCCAGTTCATCTAGAGATCCCAAACACAACTCCAGATCCAGAATAACAATCACACAAAAAGCATACTGACCATATGAAATAATAGAGTCTTAACTGTTCTTACCTCGCCAGTGCTAAAGAGAATGGGTTTAGGACTATGACAGTCTTGAATCTCTTTGGAGGGGGTACCCAAGAGAATGTCCCTAATACCATCCCAAAATGGATCTCCCTCAACTGCCCCTGTTGATCATGAGTTGTTGATATAATACTAGAGATCTGATAAAACATCATAATGCTCTTTTCCCCGTCATCTGTTAGCAACCATGAGCAAGAATGAAAAACAAGTATGAAGTCTTCAGATTGGTGAAGGATTGAAGTGAAACTTTCTTGAACAGCCCTCTTCCATCTCCCTCACAGAATTGTAGTTTTATGTTAAATGCCTGTTTCAGCCACTCAGCTTTAGCACCCTTACAACAGATGGCAAAACAAGCCCCATTTGTGAGCAATAAAAACTCAACTCCAAAAGATTGTGAGATTTTATCCACCTCAGCACAAAAGGAAGTTCTCTGCTTTTAGCAGCCGTCCCTCCCTCCCCAACACATTCCATTCACCCCCCCCCTACAGATTGCTCAGGTAATGACCACATTTACACATGAATTGATGCTAATGATAGCCAAAAGAGTAGCCAGTTATCAACCTCTTGGCTAAAGGAGGGTTAGAAAAGTCTGGGACTTCTAGTGTTAAAGGAAGCTCCTGTAATGAGCCGCAACTGCACAACTTTTAGTAAGACTACAGTGAAGTTCTGCAGGCCTCTGTGGAGAAAACAGTATTAGCAAGGTGTCTCTTTCAGGGGGTGTAGGCGGGCATGCGCATCTCAGGTGAGAAATACAGCCCGACACCCATAGTGGTGGGTGGGGGCTGCCTGGGATTATGTGCATCTCAGGACTTTTCCAGAACGCACAGATTGCCAGTCCGCCCCTGTCTTTCAGGGTGCAGAGGTTCTCTCTCTTTATTTTATCATGGGATCATCTTTGAATTCTTTGATGTGAGAACTGTGACGAACGTTTAGCATTGCATTGGTATTCAGCAGTGGCCGTGGCTTGCAGTTTAAAGCCAAAAAGCCATAGCAGTTTCTGAAAAGTCTGGAGAAAAAGCTCTCAAGTTAGGGTTAGGGTTAGGGTTAGGGTTGTTTAAGCTGAAATATCATGTACCGAGACAACAAAATTCTTCAAAAGAAGAAGCTTACTCAAATTGTGACCAACAACACTGAAAGTGACATGCCTCTCGAAAACTTCATGGCTGTTGGTGATGCAGGAGTTAGTGCTGTTGTCTCACAGTAAGAAGGTTCTGGGTTCGATTCCCGGGTTGGGCGCTGGGTCTCTCTGTGTGGAGTTTCCGTGTGGGTTTCCTCCCCCCCCACCAAAAACATGCATGTATTGGGGATAGGTTAATTGAGCACACTAAATTGCCCCTAGGTGTGACTGTGAGCGTGACTGGTTGTCTGTCTCTGTATGTGGCCCTGCGACGTGCTGGTGACTGTCCAGGGTGTACCCCGCTTTCACCCGTAGCAGCTGGGATAGGCTCCTTTTTGTAAAGGTTGTCTCAGCATTTTAGAAAACTGGAAGTTTCTCTATTTCAAAGATACTCTCAAATAAACTTATCTAGCCTGACCAAACAACTAGATTTGACTCTCAAAATTGTGCTTCATCTGGGAAACTTGAAGAACCTGATATTTGCAGAAGATGTATAGAGTTACATGGTATGTATCAAAGATAATGAGCAACAGATTGCCAGGTCAGTTTCTACATTAATGTTCAAATGTTATACAACAATTGGCACATATGGACAAATTTAAAAAACAGGGGATTACTTGCCTTGTGTGAAGTTAAGATCTCCTCCTCCATCTATTGTTCCTGCAGCAAAGCTGTGTCCTAGTGCTGGTTTACATGTCTTAACCTGGAAGCAGCAGAGGTCCAATTAGCAAATTTATACTACTGTAGTAATATATGTACACCACATTTACATTATATTAAATTTGGTTTGTAGGGTTCTATGGTTAGAAAGAAATGCACCTATTTGCAGGTGACCAACTGGGGTATCGGGCAATTTCCCAGTGGGCCGACGTGCTATTTGGGCCAATGGTTTCTTTCTTTATTTATTTATTGGTGTGACCGGCCCATAAGACTCGTAGATCACTTTCGCTTTGGTCCCTGTGCCTGTGCTATTCATTCGCCAAAAAAAGTCAGCACAGGAGTTTAATTCCTGACCACCGGCCCATGAAACACTCCTCTGCGGCTTATTGTTTTTTTTCTTTTCTGACACGGGGCTTGACTAATCATATCTTTAACACCTCCCCTTTTGGCTCTGTGCCAGTGTGCAGTGGTTGAAATGTAGGGGGGGGGGGGGAGTGCAGAGAACATAAAAATTTCTGCAAGAGTTTAAAAAATGGCACTTCAGGCAGACGCTGCCAAATGTGCCAAAATTACTTGGGATGTCGAATTAACGCAATTAACGCATTAATTTCAATCCATTATTCACAGAAAAAATTATTTATTAACACTGATTAATCACACCACGTGACTTTAACCTGGTCCAGTGTTCTGTCGAAACATGCTAGCCATCAAGATGTGCTACCGTGCCCTTCTGCGCATGTGCAGTTCCACAGTCTTGGCATTCAGTGTCAATGTCCATGAATCTGTGCTACTTTGGAACGCTGGCAGCTGTAGCAACTTCAGGGGAGCATTTTTCCACCGGGTGGCATGAATCGACACTCTGGTGTCGATTTGCGCTACAGTAGCTTTATGCACCTCTAAAGATCTATTAAGCATTGGCCTATTTGTCATCATTATCAGTCCTTAACTGACTGTATAAACTGTATAAGCTTCAAGGTAGCATTTTTGACCGTGTAGCAATCGATAGACTACTTAGACTACTTAGAAAATATAAATACAATATATAAATACAATATATTTTTCTCTGATTATGCATATTATATGGTGGAAATCTAGTTCACCAGAATACTAGGCTTCCCGGTGCTATATATAGACCTGCAGGACTATCTACCAGTGCAAAGTATACTAGCCCTACCTAGTTACCGAGCATTCTTCTCTGAGTTCTGGACTGTGTTTTTTCCTTGTGCTTCTTTGACCTGTTTCTGGACTTTGGATTACCCTTTTTGCCTTGTGGACTTAACTTTGACTGCCTTTTGTTGGATGTTCTGGTTTTTGGACACTTTGCTACGTTTTTGGATTTTTGGCCTTCGCTGTTTCATTAAACTTTTTATTTTTATATACTGCATTTGTGTCCATATCTGTGAATTATGTTTACATCAAAACATGAAGACTTAAGATCAGCAAGCTAGTGTTGAGCTACTGTTTGGTTGATGTGAGTAATTAATACAATTTTTTGGGGCATATTTATCACAGAAACTTTGTACCAAACATTATGTAAAGCCTTTTGTAGAAGATGTGGTGAAAAACATTTTGGTGTGTAGCTGGACTTAGTTCTATCATTGTTTTACTGAAGCATTTTTCCCCTCAGCATATTAGGTCATATTTTTGATTGCTGTGACCATTACTGCAATTTAACAGTGCAAAAACAGTTATTAAATAAAAGAAACATTGAAAGTCTGCAATGTTGATTATTACTCACCAATATGCCAAAATTCATTTACTTTTTCAAAGACTTTTAGAGCAAAAATATGTGCAATTAATTTAGATTAATCAGAGAACTTGTAATTAATTAAGTAAGTAGATTATTAATTATCTCATCCACTTTTATTGAATACTACTTTGTTGGTATGCACATTCATGGGAGCGCAAAGATGGGTGGTGTGCATAATTGTAGGTGGGCTGCTCTACCCCAAAATGCCAGGGCTATTTTTTGTCCCAGTCTACCCTGCCTAAATAGTGAGTGGTGGTATCAACATTAATAAAGAGATGGGCTTTGGCTGTTGTCATGGCTTTTTCTATCTATATTCACATCTACTAAATGTTATTTCTGTATTGTGAATTGAAGAGGCAACAATCAATATTTCAGTATTTTATAATTTTTTACTTTATAATATTTACAAGATGATGTAAAATGTTTTCCTTAGCATTAAAAATGTTTTTTTGGATATTCTTTTACTATAGTAATACCTTCAAAACTAAGAAGATGTGTATAAAGCCTTAAAATAAAAATATTTTTATTGTAGTAGCATATTCTCAAAAAAATCTAACCTTTAACTCAAGTAAATGTATTATTTTTTAAAATCCATCATTAAACATATTCCTAAGACACAAAGTCAGCCTTCTTTCATGGCCATCTCAATCCTCCGACCTACATTTCATAATAAAACTGTGGGTTGAGCTGAAAAGGAAAGTGCATAAAAGAGGACCCAGATTGTGCAAAGCGAAACGGTCAAAGATCCCTCTCTTGGTATTTTCCAACCTTGTGAAATGACATAGGAGAAGATTAAGGGCTGTCCTGCTGGAAAAATGGGGTTGTACAAAGTATTAACAGCAAGGGACGCAATAATTGTGGCATACATGATTTCATGTAAAAAATCTATTTAAAAAATCTTAATTCTTAAAGGGTGTATTTTTGTCCTTATTTCACTGTAATGTTATATTATTCACGAAAAAAAGAATTTATTTAACAGCTTTTTACACATCTTTATAAGGATGCCAATAACTGAACTGTGGAGGGCACAGTGTATATATATATATATATATATATATATATATATATGTATATGTACATACAGTAACCCCCCGCTTTTCGCTGGGGTTACGTTCCAAGACAACACGTATAGTGACAACCGTGTTGTTGTGTTGCGGTAAAAAAAAAATGCCTAAAATGCTTATTTTCATAGTGTAACCCTAAATATGCCCCCAAACATGCTCCCAAAACACTTTAATTTAATTTTAAACTAATTAGCCTTAAAGAAAATGTAAAGATAAACCCATATCTGTACTGTACAGTTTAAACTGAACTCCAGCAATGCTAGAATGTAAATACAATATTACCGCTGTACAGACTGTACTGTAATTCATGCATGTGCGTTTTCTTTGGTATGTGCTGTCATTTTCATTGGCATAAGCAGTTAAATACAGAAATAAATTCATTTAATTTACAGTAATAAAAATACAGGGCTTTAAGAAGAACAAAATGAAAAACACGAGAACACTCAAGACGCTCCAGGGGGGCAGCAGCCAATCAGCACCAAGGAAAAATAAATAACGTGTTCGGTATATATATTTATAATGACCAGCTGTACTATATATAGTTATGTATACCGCTGTACTGTGCCACCATGTCCTGGGTGAAATGTATAGAACCACATATCATCAAATGAAAATTACTGATATGTTACACTGAAAATGTAAAAAACAACTTCAAATGGTTAGAAGCTATAGAAATTTTTCCTCACATCTTCAATTTCAGAAACTCTGCTACAGACAAAATGGTTGTGACATCATAAGCATTATGTTTTCAACATGAGCTTCTTTTACAACTTAGGCTCCATATATCAACTGGGGTGAAAAATGGTTAGTCCAAAGTCTTATATTTCAGAATCCTTTGAAAAATATGTTAATATAACCCCTTTCAAATAACAACACAAAAACTCAATACATGTCTCTCATGGACCAAAACTATGGATTAAAAAGACTTTATGTTTGCTAAAATAAATTCTCCAAGGGCTACTTACACTGTGGGTGGAGTTAAGATGGACAGTCACATCTGTCATATTGACCCACTGATGAGCAGTGTTGACACTGCCCTGCACTTCTTGTTCAGCACTGCCATAAAGTTCCTGCACATCAGTACACTGTATTAGAGTGTGTGGAGGGCAAACCTAAAGGCTATTAAAATGACTTATATACCATTTACCTTTGTCTTTCTGTAGATATTTTCTCCAATTATCCTTGTGCTTTCAAACATGTCATTCCCCGGCCCAAAAGCAACACACATTTTATTCTGTGACCATATTGATGAAGATAAGTGAGACTAAAATACAGGAACCCTTCAGAGATTATACTCTTATAATGTATACTTTTCACACACACTTTTCACACATACTCAAGGAACAGCCTGACCCAATTAAAAATAATAATCAATGATTAATAATAAAAAGTAATAATGTTAATAAATCAAAATTGTATATGCATGATTTTGTTACACTCAACACTGAAGCAGTAAATGCAAAAATTGTTCAATGTGTATATTTTGTACAGATTTTAATTCGTCAAGTATGAAATAAATATAATAAATAAAATATATGAACTTGCATCAGCTTAAAATAACAAATCTCATCACAGCACTTATATCTACAGATGTATACAAAAGTATATCTTCAGTCAAATTAAATGTCTTGGTTATTTTCAAAGTGAAAATAATCCTCTACAGGGAACTTAAATTTGATATTTTTCTTAAATTTTAGTGCACATTTTCTAGAGTTAAATCTATAGAACAAAATAAAAACTTTTTCACAGGCTACGTTTTACATACTTTCTACATCCTTTTCCCCCAGTATGTGAAATTCAGTAAAATATGAATTGTGCATTAAAGGGGACATATTATGCAAAACTCACTTTTTGCATAAAAAAGTGAGTCACCTTTTGTATTTCCGTTTGGGTCTCTACTGCTCCTATAAACACTCCAAGTGTGAAAAAAATACACCCATCCATTTTCTGTGAATCAGTTGAAAGATTTTGGTGTCAGGAATGATATGCTTCTATGAGCCATTTGGACAGCTCCCTTATTGTGACGTCAGAATAGGGAAATTTACATAGAACCACTCCTCATCTGTCGAGCCCCCACCCACTAGATTAGTTGAAGATCCACCATTTTTGTCTGCTGGTTTTACGAGCACGCATAAGACGCAGAGCGCTATGGCTACAGGCAAAGGCAAGTCACACATGAAGTGTTGTGTTGTTGGCTGCAAAGAACAACACAAATCCGAACATGTAGGGCTGGATAGCGTCTCTGTTTTCTGCCATTTTCATCTGTGTTAGACGCGCAGCGTAAGCATGGGATGGGTGGGGCGTGGCCAGCAACAGCTTATTTGCATAAAAGTGACAGAGCCCTTGAACAGCTCATTTTGAAAGGGACTGAAACCGTCAAGAATAAAGCTGGTGAGATCTCTTTATGTGAGAGTGATTTTGTGCTAAGAACTTAATGAACATGTTTTGTATAGCCCATAGACCTATTATAACTAGTGAGTTTTGCATAATATGTCCCCTTTAAAATATACAGGGGTTTGTTTTGTGGAGGATGTGTATACACCACACATATCTACAAACCTACATATCTATGTCTGTGTAGATTTTTCCAGATGGCAATGCTAGATATTTGACCAACAAATCCACTAATTATCATGTTGTTCAGGAGCTGAAAAATGTGTACAAGAGAGTACACAGAATTTGAAACTCTAATGTTTACATGTTAAATGAATGTGAGTAACTTACCCCACCAATGGGACAAGAGCTGTTGAGGTAGTCACATTTGTCTCCTGTGTTAACACAGTATGGGCCACGAGTGTTAGGAGACACATCCCCGCTGTTGCTGGTGGCAAATGCTGCTACAAAAGGACCCTGGCAGAACAACAGAACACACTATGGTAATCCTATCTCTTGCTGTTTACAGTTATTACTATATACAGGACCCATCATTTTTTAACACATCTATTTATAGCAGTTTTTTCTTTATTTAGTTAGCAATCCTTATTTAAGAGCATGACTGCGGATATACTAAATTAAGCTATTGTACTGAATAAGACATCTTACCTCACCAGGTAATGAGCCAATGTTTTTCTCTTGTTCAAACAGGTAGGAGGCGTAGCCAAGGTTGTCTGAACTCACCATGCGATTGGTATAATTCATGCTGACTGGATGAACAGCAAACCAGCTGAGAACAGATCAACAAAGTCAAATTCTTTAAAGACCTCTGAATGCAACTCAGCTATGTGCTTTTTACAAGGTTAATTCTTTATGAGTAGCTCAGCACTTTCAAGAAAAATGATCTATGGGCCACTATGTATCAGTTTATTTTATATGTCACAAATAAGCATGGATCTATAACTGCCCAATGATAGATTCCCATTCTTTAGCAAATTGCAGCTCACACATCAAAATACAAAAGCTTCTGAGGCCCAACAGATTGAATCAATTATTTAAATGCAAGCTAATATAACACAATAATCAGGGTAGTCAAATTGACTGTATAACCAGCACTGAAGTAAATTTCTGTCACGATTGGCATGGCTGAGGAGGTGCAGACACAGGATTCCATTCTACCTGACCTCACTTTATTAACAAACAAACAGGGCACGAGGGCCAAAACACAAAGAACACATAACTGGATACTTGGTAAACCAAACACATGAAGACGACTGTTACTCTAACATGAAAGAATGTTTTAAGGGGGACCTATTATGCAAAATTCACTTTAGTTATAATAGGTCTATGGGCTATACAAAACATGTTCATTAAGTTATTTGCACAAAATCACTCTCATATAAAGAGATATCACGAGCTCTATTCTTCACAGTTTCAGTCCCATTCAAAACGAGCCGTTTGGACGGAGGACCCCCATGTGACGTCAGGTGGGGGCCAATTTGCATAGAATCGCCCCTCCTCTGTCAAGACCCCACCTACTAGCCTGTTGCTTGTCACACCTTTCAGTGGCCATCTTGGGTCTTTGCAGTTTTATGTATGCTGAGTTCAGCCATGCCTGACCACTGCAGTGGCAAAAACTTGCTCAAAACACAATAAAACAACCTCCGTTATTGGTTAAGGCAAAGAAATTGGCGTGAAAATACACCAATCATGGCGTAAAATGTGTGTTTTGTTCCCTTATACGTATACGGTAAGGCGTGCTCCGCTGTGCCCCAACACCAGATCCACCATTACGTCTGCTAGTTTTACGTACATGGATAAGCCGAGCGCAATGTCTACTGCCACACATGAAATGTTGTGTTTGTCTTGCTCTGGGTCCGATTCGGGGTCGAACATGTAGGGCTGGATACCGCCTATTTTCTGCCTTTTCCACGTGTGTTAAG
>JBBPCX010070305.1:0-10726 GCA_037974365.1 Hydrocynus forskahlii | reverse complement strand
ATGCTTTTGCGCATGACACATCACTAGCAGGCTAGCACAAGAGCATGGCTGGTGCTTCAAGTTTGGACGCCTCGGCAGAAATACACATGGGAAATAAGCTTATAAAAGGAAGATATTTATGTTTAGTACAGCTAAATACTGGATGTTTGAGTTTTAGAGCTGTACATTTTCACTAGTTTGATAAGGTTTAAAAAAAGACAATGGCTGTTAGTTAATTTTTAGTTATGTTCTTTTCTAAGCACTTGATATGTCATTGTGTTAATGTTTTTGTCACATGCACAGGTCAGAGTTCATGTCAAGGTCACAGGAAATGAACGTGTCACCCAGTATATAAACGGGAAACGGGTTTAGTTCCATTGCTCGTTCATTGTGTTTCAACACTCGCCCAGCCATCTCTATTCAGGATTTCATGTGAGTACTCACTTATCTGTGCATGATTGTGAACTTAGGTTCCGGTGGGAATCTAACTGTGTTGCAGAGCGTTCATAGATCAACGTGCGTGATTAAACCAGCCCTCTCGCTTCTTTCTGAGCTTGGGCTCTTCCATCACGCTACACGGGCGAACTCTACTGGAAAGGTATGTTCGTGTTCTCTCCATCTGTGACAGAATGTGTGAGCTCAGTGGAATGGGCCGCGCTGGTGACATTGGTGAATCGACAAGGAGAGGAGATAGATCTACTTAAGCAGGAGGTGGCTGGATTAAAACAGCAGGTCGCCTTCCTGCAGCAGACTCACTCCGAAACTCCTGTCATGACACCTCCGTTCGAGCTGGCCGCTCCGAGTCCCTCTTCATCTTCATTCTCGTCTATTCCACGAATCTTACTTAAATTATCACTCCCAGAGAAAAAAAATGGTGTAGACGGGAAGTGCGAGGTCTTTTTAACCAACTTGTCTCTTGTTTTTGAGCTCCAGCCCGAGAGATACCCTTCAGACTGAAGCAGGATCGCACTTCTCGTCTTCCTCCTCACGGGGCAGGCAGCCGAATGGGCAGCGGCAGTTTTGAAGTGCAACTCCGATGACTGCTACAGCTATTCCGGATTTTCCAACATGCTCAAAGCTGCCTTCCAGCATCCTGACAGTGAGGTGAAGGTGGCATCCAAACTTTACCATCTGCGGCAGGGAGACTGTCCGGTGAGTTCTGCACCCTCGCTGTGCAGATAGGGTGGGGCGACTCCGCACTCTGGACAGCCTTTTACAAGGGGCTGGCCACTTGTGTCAAGGACCAACCGATGGGACGGGAGCTCCCCGTATGAAGGCATGATCCAGCTGTGAATGCGCATCGACCAGCGCATGAGCTCTCGTTCCAAGCTGGCTTCTCGTGCCCTGCCACCCACGCCATTAACCATGCCATTTAAAGTGCCTACCAGCTCCCTGGGTCCTCCACCTCCGTCAGACGCCCTGGGTCCTCCACCTCTGTCTTTACGGTTCAAGCGAACATCTAGCTCAGCCACAAACAGGTCAGAGCCACCGCTTTTGTTGATTCAGGAGCGGCTGGCAACTTTATTGACCATGATTATGCTGTTCAGCTGGGTGTGAGCCTTGAGGCGTTATCCCGGCCATTGAAAATCACAGCCATTGACGGTCGACCCCTTTACCGTAGCCCCATCACTCACATCACTGAACCCCCTTCACGTTATCATCGATGATCACCACGAGAAGCTGCCATTCCTCATCACCCGTCTCACCTCTCTTCCTCTCATCTTGGGCTACCCCTGGCTTCTCAAACATGACCCCCTTATCTCCTGGAGCCAACACAAAATTCTTCAATGGGGGTCGACCTGTCGAGAGCTTTGTCTCGTGGTGGCGGCTGGGATGTGCTCTGGGGAGCCCCCTGTCCCCGATGTCGACACCAGCACCATTCCTAAACCTTACACTGACCTGACGGAGGTCTTCAGAAAGCATAGGGCCATCCAGCTCCCTCCTCATCGGCCCTACGACCTGGAGATCCAGCTCCAACCGGGCACCACTCCACCCCGTGGCCAGCTGCATGCCCTTTCTAAGGACGAACAAATGGCCATGGATGAGTATGTGGCAGAACGACTCCGCCAAGGAACTCTCCGTCTTTCGTCCTCTCCTGCGGCCGCGGGGGTCTTCTTCGTCAAGAAGAAGGACGGAGGTCTCCGTCCCTGCGTCAACTATCGGGGGCTTAACAAGATCTCTGTGAAGAACCGTCATCCTCTCCTGCTTACCAACACCGCCCTGGACGCCCTCTCTGGTGCTTCCATCTTTACAAAATTGGACCTCAGGAGCGCTTACAATCTCGTTCGCATCAGGGAGGGCGACGAGTGGAAGACGGCCTTCATCACTCCCACCGGTCACTATGAAACGCTGGTAATGCCTTTTGGTTTGTGCAACAGTCCGGCAGCCTTTCAACAGATCATCAGTGATGTTCTCCGGGACATGCTGGGCCGGTGGGCTTTCGCCTACCTGGACGATATTCTCATTTACTCCAGGACCAAAGAGGAGCACGTCCAGCATGTCCGAGCAGTACTAAAGAGGTTGCTGGCCCACTGACTGTTCTGTAAGTTGGAAAAATGCACTTTCCACCAGCGTTCCACCACGTTCCTTGGTTTCGTAATATCCCCTCAGGGCGTGGCCATGGACCCCCAGGAGCTGGATGCTGTGTGAAACTAGCCTTTACCCGCTTCGCTTAAACAGCTCCAGCGCTTTCTGGGGTTTGCGAATTTCTACAGATGCTTTACCCGGGGCTTCAGTTCAGTCGCAGCACCTCTTACTGCCCTCACCAGACCCTCCAAAACTCCATTTCAACTCACTCCTGAAGCCACTTATGCCTTTCGCCAGTTATATGCACGTTTCACCTCTGCACCCATTCTCATTCATCCGGATGTTGCCAAACCATTAGTTTTGGAGGTGGACACCTCTGATGTGGGTGTAGGAGCCGTTCTCTCCCAACGCGGTCCAGACCAGAAACTACACCCGTGTTCTTTCTTTTTTCAGAAAATTCACTCCCACTCAGCAGCGTTACGGGGTAGGGGACCGTGTACTGTTGGCCATCAAGTGGGCTCTGGAAGAATGGCATCACTGGCTTCAGGGTGGCCGTGACCCATTCGTGGTTTGGACCGATCATCAAAATCTAATAGGCATCCAGCAGGCGAAACAACTGTATCCTCGTCAGGCGTGGTGGGCACTGTTCTTCGAACAGTTTAATTTTACCATCTCATACCATCTGGGGTTGAAAAATGCTAAGGCTGACACTCTTTCGCGAGTGTATCAGAAGGAAAATCCCTGGACGGACCCCATGCCTGTAATACCATCTGAAGTAGTTGTTTCGCCTCTCCGGGGGAAGATAGAAGATCGTGTCCGCCAGGGGCAGACCTTGAAGCCCCCTCCTGCAGCCACTCCGCTTGGACGACTCTTTGTGTCCTCTGGATTACGGTCAGAGACCATCCAGTGGGCTTATTCAGATGGGTTTCCTTTCTGTTAGTTTACTTTTTGGACCACTTCTAGAGGACTGAGATTGGTTCTTTTAAAGAGGATTATATGTGAAAACACCCTTAGGCTATTCATGAGTGGGGCCAAGTAAAATATTTTATTTCGAATTTTATTTTATATTGTGCATTATTTGAATGCTAAATAAACATTTTCATAGGTTTTGTAACAGGTGTAGTATTTTAATAATTTAATAATAATAATTTCTTTCGGTTTTTGGTTTCGGTTTTCGGCCAAGTGTTCCCTCATTTTCGGTTTTCAGTTTCAGTCCAAAAAAGTCATTATGGTGCATCCCTAATATATATATACAGTACATAGTGATGCCGGAACCATGGCACCGTGGCCTCATCGGGCAAGCGCTCCCCTCTCATCCACAGCGGAGGTGCGACAGAAACAGCGAGACCTTCCACATGCAGCTTAGCCAGATCAGCATCCCGGACAGCCACCGCACCACTCAGCCAAGCGAGGAGGCGGAACGGAGGACATCTGGTCCTGATGCCAGGAAACCAAGACTTCACTCCCTGTCCCCTTTTGGAAAAAACATTATGGCTGGCATTTTGTTACATGTGTCATGCTCACGGAGAATTTGATGCATGTGCAGGAATACTTAAGGTTTTGATCAGATACCCACAAACAAAGCAATGAGAAATGTCTCTGGCTCATTCAAACAGTCCAATTGAAATCAGAAAAAAACACCAAGGTTTTCAAAGCTCAAGGATGTCCAGAAGGCGAATCCTCCTCTAGATACAGGTACTCAAATCAGGTGAGTTTAGTTGGGACGTCTCATGGTTAAAACATACAAAGACAGACTCAGACAAACCAACCAGTAGGCACAATGGAGAACAGACAGTCTGGGCTTAAATCAGGAAGTAAGACAAGACAACGATGAAAGCAATCACTGACACAGGCGAAACCAAAACAAAAGTAACAGGAGGGGAGGAAGTGCCAGTGTTGTACATGAATGTGTTTTTCCATCTATGCTACTCAGCAGTGCTTCTGAACCGCTGTGCTCTTGCTTTATTATTTATAATATATTTATACTTATGTCAATAGATTCCTGTTTTTCTTTGTATGGAGTGGGGATAGTGCAGCCCCTCACTCCAGATTAGCATTTCTCCTCTCCTACTGTTGACTCCAGTGGGTTCTTATGCTTTGCCTTAGGTAGCAATGTTCCTATAAATTAACATCCCAAAGTTCTGCATTTTAAATAGGCCTTATTTTCATATTAACCAAGTTTCATACCTTGGGAGTCTTGTTTCTGTTCCAGAGTGCATAGATTTGTGCTGGAATGTTTAATATATTAAATCATCTTGTTGAATTTTATCAGTTATGTTAAGCAAACATTTAATAACAGTATTGCCAAGTATATTACAATTACAGTATTATCACACATTGATTCACTGTGTTAAGTATAGTAAAGTAGAGGGCAGTTGGCAGACGCCTGTATCTAGGGAACATAAACTCTAATGGAGTGCTGCTGCTAAGTAAATGCACTCAGCACAACCTCATAATCACCAACACCCTGTTTCGGGCAGAAAAACAAACTCAAGGCATCTTGGAGACACCCCCAATCCAAGCAATGGCATCTCATTGACTATGTAATTGTAAGAGCCAGCGATTGCCGTGATGTGAACATCACAAGGGCTATGATCAACTCTGACAACTGCTGGACAGACCATCGCCTCATCCGATCCACAATGTCCATCAAACTTAGGAAAACAAGGAGGATTCAAAGGAAGCAGGCCCAGCGAAAGCCTAAATGACACTGCCATCCAGCAGCAGCTCCAGGACTGCCTTGGGGAAAGCCTTCAGCAAGAATACCCTGCTAACATCGAAGAGCACTGGGGCCTTCTGAAATCCACCATCCTTGACTCATGTGAATCCACCCTTTTATATAAGTCCAGAAAACACCAAGACTGGTTTGATGAGTATGACACAGAGATAGAACATCTTATTTAAAAAAAACTAAAAGCCTTCTGGGCCTGGCAAAATGATCCAACAAGCAAGGCCAAAAGGGCAGCTGACTCCGGGGCTAAGGCTGAAGTTCAGAGATGGGTGAGAGAGCTAAAGAACATCTGGTGGACTGAAAAGGCTCTAGAACTCCAGAGACTTTTTCAGTGCTACAAAAGCTGTTTACGGCCCCAGCCACCACGGCCTAAATCCCCTGCACTCAAAGGAGGGGCAGATGCTTTTAAAAGACAATTTAGTCATCAATGCATGATAGAAAGAGCACTTTCAACAGCTTTTGAACCGTGAGCCGGATCCCCCAAAATCCCATCACAGAAGACCTGGGGGAACCTCCCTCCAAAACTGAGGTAGTTAACTCAATCAGGAGCCTAAAGAACAACAAGGCTGCCAGCCCTGATGGGATCCCCTCAGAAATCTTAAAGGAAGGAGGACCAAAGCTCCGGCACCACATCCATCAGCTGCTTCTTAAGGTCTGGGAAAGAGAAGAACTCCCTTTACAGCTCCGGGATGCCAAGATTGTCACCATATTCAAGAAAGGGGACAAAGCTAAATGTGGAAACTACAGGGGCATCTCACTCCTGTCAACAACAGGCAAAGTCCTTGCTCGCGTCCTTGCCTGCCGCCTGCTTCCACTGTCTGAGGAATTACTCCCAGAATCACAATGTGGTTTCCGCCCATCCAGAGGAACAATAGACATGATCTTCACCACCCGCCAGCTACAAGAAAAATGCTGTGAACAAATGCTGCCTCTGTACATGGTCTTCATAGATCTGATGAAGGTCTTTGACTCTGTTGACCGTCAGGCTCTATGGCGCATACTTTCAAGGTTTGGATGCCATGATAAATACATCCGTATTCTAAGGCTTCTGCACGACGGCATGTCAGCCACAGTGCTCAGCAGTGGTGGCTCTGAATCTGAGCCTTTCTCGGTAGAGACAGGAGTTAAACAGGGCTGCATCATTGCACCCACTCTGTTCGCCATCTTCATTTCAGCCATACTCTACCTTATTGGCCAAGAACTGCCACAGGGAATCCCGATTCTCTATAGAACAGATGGCAGGCTGTTCAACCTTAACAGGTTCAAAGCCAAGAGTAAAATCAGAAACACCACGATCATGGAACTTCAATATGCAGATGATAATGTCATTGTATCACACACCCCAGAAGAACTCCAGGGCATCCTTAATGCCTTTGCCAAGGCATACAGAGCCCTGGGTCTGGCCTTAAACATCAAGAAGACAGGTCCTGTTCCAGCTGTCACCCAGCCAGCCTTTAACCCAGCCCACCATGAATATGTAAGCCTCTGATGTAAACCTGAAAAAAATGGCATCATGGCAGGGGAAAAGTAAGAACATTTCTAAAACCGAAATAGATGTGCTTGTGGGTGAAGTGGGAAGTCGAAAAAAATTGTTTCACAGTAGTGGAGTGACAAAGAAAAAAAGAAACGCAGAGTATTATCCAGAAGTTTAAATTTTTGGGGGGTAATTTTTAAACTTTATACAATTCAGTTGTATGACAAATTTTGGTCAAACTAAATAGAATAAATACAAATAAGTGACTTGCATATTAAGATTTACACACTTTAAATTGTTCAATCACTAGAGTTTAACAAATTGATTCAAATAAATCTTAATAAACAGACACTTAGGCAATAAAATCATAAATTAAACAATAAATCATAAATCTTCATCAATCATAATTTAATTAAATGTATAAGCCATAATAATATGGATTTTTATAATAGAATATTATGTTTTCTTTCATAAATTTAATACAGTATTTTTTTGTAAATTAAACATATTTACATTTCTTATAATCAATTTTATATACAGTCAATTTAGAGAATATTTTATTAAACATAGTATTTTATTTAAAACTTAACATGGTCACAAATTATTGTTTCAACATAAAAACTTACTAAAACATATAAAAGAAAAAATCTTTGGATTTATTGGAACGGAATCCTTGTGATTATACCATCAAATGTTTAATAAATATGCTGAAATATGATCTTAGAGATTTACAATCAGCAACAATAACATCGTTCTTAGTCATACAAACATCACACAAGTGCTCTATTTATTTACATATTCCTGTCTAGTGTAGCTGATGCACAGACTCTCTGGTTACATCCAGGAGCGGTGGGTAGGTGTCTTGCTACCGCAGCAGGCATTAAAAGTGTAGATTAAATTAATATTCGAGTCGAATTATAGTTTACTTATATATTTATTCACTATTATAAATATGTGACTGAATATGTGAAACTGAATGTATGGTGTAATACTCACTAGCACAAGGAATTGTTATAGGCCTATATGTACTAACATACTCACCCTCTTCACCCGCGGTCGCATTTTTTTTCTTCCAAAATGTTCGCACGCATGGGTCAGAGTTTGTGCACATATACGCACATTCTGCCGTCAAGTTTTTTTCTATAGATCGCAACGTATGCGTAGGAAGAGGCGTATGCATCTTTTAGGTGTCGTTTTGTGCGTACGCAACGGTTATAAATGAGACCCCTGGCCTATAAAGCTGTAGTCCTCCCTTCCTTGCTGTATGGAGCAGAAACATGGACCACATACAGCAGACACCTAAGAGCCTTGGAACAATTCCATCAAAGGTCCCAGTGAAAAATCTTAAAGATCAACTGGGAGGACAAGCGCACCAACATCAGCATTCTGGAGGTGGCAAATATGCCCAGTATCACAACGACCATAATGTAGCACCAACTCCACTGGACAGGCCATGTCAGCTGGGATTTTGTACTCCCAGCTAAAAGAAGGTCAGTGAGCCCCCGGTGGGCCAAAGAAACGCTTCAAAGACAACATCATGGCAAATTTTAAAGTTTAACATAACTTTGAACAACTGGGAGGATCTGGCTTTGGTCAGACACTACTGGAGGAAAGCAGTTCAAGAAGGTGTGGCACACCACAAAACTGAACTTGGCCATGTCGCAGAAGTAAAGCGACAAATCTGAAAGGATCTAAAGAAAAAGGCTCCATCACTACTCACCATCTCTACATTCCCCTGCACCAAAATATCCACTGCACCAAAATATATGGATCATGGATTGACCTCTACAGCCACCTGAAGATCCACAAGTAGAAAACCCTACAGATGTCACACTCTGTCTTATTTTGCCAGTTTCTGCCTTGTTTTCTCTGTGCTATGTGACTTTTGTTCTGGTGCTCAGCTCCTCTTTAGCCCCGCCTCCAGTCAGTGGATTCACCTGTGTCTGGTTCATGTCCCTGCCTCTTTCCCAGGTGTTCCCTATTCTGAACCAGTACATATGTCTCTGCTTGTGTGTTAACTCTTACTGGTCATACATGACCCTTCACTTGTCCCAGGATGATCGCATTGTGGTAAATAAAGTCCACTGGTGTTTGCAAGTGTGTCTCCTCTCTTCATCTCATCCCTGGAACATGACAACAGAAAGGACAGTCATACTCATTTCGAGTGACCGCTGATGATGATGATGACAGGTATAGTCCCCCTGGAGACATTGAGGGTTAAGTGTCTTGCTCAAGGACACAGTCGCAGAAAGTGGGGGTTTGACATCAAATGTCTTTCATCTGTGGAATCCTAGAAAGAGGGACAGGGTACCATTTAAAAAAGGGTGCTAAAAAGAAGGCTTTGGAGTGATGCCATAAAAGAACTTCTGCTGGTTCCTTGAAGAACCTTTTGATGGAAAAGTCAGTTAAAGCTACTCAACTGAAAAGTTCTTTAGGGATGCAAAAGCGGTTCTTCTAGCGTGTCGCTCCAAAAACCACTATATAGCTTTTATATAGAACTATAACCACTATATAGCTTTTATATTTAATAGTATTTTTACTTTTTCTTTCTAAGAGCGTAGTTAAATCTCCTCTTGCTAATGAAGATTTTGACTTGGGTGCTTGGAAATCATTTAAGATTGTTCTTTTTAATGCTTTAAGATTGGGCCCAGTTCAGAATGAGTGAGATGGGTAAAATTTTTAACCTTTAGTTTCTTCCACTTCTCTGTGCTTTTCTAGCCAGAAATAAATCTGTAGTAGTGCCACTCCTTTCGTATTCATTGGAACACAGTTCCAAACCCACAAAAATCTCCCATTAACCTGTAACCTAATGCTGCCTCCAATACTTTTCTCCCATTTTTGGCCAGTGTGCCAGTAGATCATAAGGAAACATTTTCAGGGATGGAATAAGGGAGGTGTTTTTACATTCATCTACAAGATAAAACTAAGCTGGTTTATCTGAGTACACGCACCCACTATTGTTAATTTTATCTCTCTTGACCAGTGGGAGTGTAATAATTCTCCTAATCCAGCGTAGTGTGGGTCAGACACCACAATTTAAAGCAGAAAAAGCACAAATACAGGGGTGTATATACACAAGAAACACTTGAGATTAATGACTAGAGGGCAGAGCTACGAAATAGACACAGCAGGGAAAGATAAGAAAGGGTTGGGATGAAGAAGGAGATACAAAACAACAACAAACAGCGAAAGCATGTGGGACTGGAACGATAGATTACACCAACGAAAGATGGATGGAAAATGATGAGAAAAATAAGACACAAATGTTTAGCTCACATTCTTAAGCGTGGAGTACATCGAAAGAATACTTTGTTCTCACACAACCCAAATAGCAACCACAGCATATAGTTTGTGCATTAGACAGCACCCTCTGTAGATGTTAGGCAAAGATGGCAAGGCAAATGTATTTATATTATCACACGTTATCACACAGGTCTGTTCAAGTTCTTTACATAGATAAAAAATGCATAAAAGCAGTAAAATTATCAGTACAAAAGAATAAAAATAATTTAGAATAAGTAAAACTGAGAAGGTACTTCAGTTAGATTGTACTCAGAATCATTTCTGGGCTTACCAACAACTGTGGCACACCGATCTGAAAAAAATACCAGATTTTATTTTCCTTTCACATATGAGATTTTTAGATCAAAAGAATAAGCAATAAAGAATGTTTCTATACAGCTTACTTTGCCCAGATACTTTGTCAGTATTTGTAGAGGGCCAGTACTTGTGTATGAATATTTGATGTCTTTAGCATACAGGCCTGCTACACGACTGGGCCCGACAAAATATTGGGTTTCAGGTGTAACATCACTTGGGATGGGCTCAGGTGTGTTCTCTAAAAAGTTTTTCATGTTGTAGATTTCATGCACTTTCAGGCATCAGGTACACTACTAGTCAAAAGTTCAGACACACCTTCTCATTTAACGATTTCCTTTATTTTTATTATTGGCTACATTGTAGATTAATATTGAAAACATCACCTATTGCTCTGATGACAGCTTTGCACACTCTTG
>JBBPCX010070304.1:0-10727 GCA_037974365.1 Hydrocynus forskahlii | reverse complement strand
CCGGCACCTAGTGTATGGATGTGTCTTTGTTCTATATTTATTTTTTTATTTTAGTTCCTTGACTTTTTGTTTTGCACTACAGTTAGGCTATCTATTTTCTTTTTGATTGCACATTTAAGTTGATATTTTTAGTGGGTGACTCAGAGGGAGCCGAATCCTAAAAAGGATCTGAGTATTACAGCTCTAAACTGAACTGAAACCTGAACACTTCAGCCTGTATCAGTTCAGGAAGTCAGAGTCGCAGGCTCCTCCCACCAAACAGTGAATGATTTGGTGATTCGGCAAACAAATCTTTTGAACAAATCTTTTTAGTGAACTGATCTAGTGATTCAGTACATCTAAAAGAACTGCCATGCCCACCACTATCCTGCTGGTCATTCCTCTACAGCATATATGTTATTTTTAATCTAGTCTTTTCTCTCATCTCACAAATGATTGCTTACCATTTTTTTGACCAAGGTGATGTAATGACTGCCTGTTTCTTTAAAAACGCTTCAATAAAAGTATTTCTTTTTCCATGTTTTTTCACTGCGGTCTCTTCCTGCCCTTGATGTGCTTGGACTGTTTCTGTGTTGAAAGAGGAAGTGAAACTGCAGAGGAGGAAAGTCCGTTTTCTATCTGCTCCAGGTTCTCTTTCGTTCTCTTTTTCTAATTGAGTGTCGTCTTTATCCAGCAGGTTTTAAAATGAAAGGAATTCGTTTAGGAATTAAAATATTTATTTGAGGAAAAAATGTTTAATCTTTTAACTTGAACATTCGTTGCTTTTGTTCCCTATTTCTGTATAGGAACTCATTTTGTGGATTTACTCAGGAAGATCCTCATTCAGAAAGTTAAAGTGGTGGAACCTATAGCAGATGCTCTTTTCAGAAACATCGGGTAAGAAAATTATTCCAAAATCATCAGTGCTCAAACAAGCCAGGACAAAATGAGAGTCCTTTATGACACACTGGTTCCAGGGGGAGAAAGACTTAAGGATTGTTTTTTGCAAAGTTTGCAAGAAAATGAACCTCATCTCCTCAAAGAGCTTTCTCAGTCCTAATAGTGTATTATTTCTACCATGGCAATTTGTTTTATTTTTTATTGTTTTTTTGTGGGTGTGATGGGTTGCTGGGCTGGTGGAGTTTCCACATTTTCCACACTATAGCTGCCTGATGCACTGTGTGAACATTTCATGTTATAAAATCTCATTAAGATTTGTTTTGCCTTCTGTAAAGATACCATTTTGGAGATATATGGCTTTGGTAAGGCAACAACAACATTAGGGCAGGGGAAGAGGTAAAAGAGAGACATTAGAAAGATACATTTTTAAATTAAATCCTTATTGTTGGCATTGCCATAAATTAGTGCAGGTCTTAGATTTAGAACCTGTATTGTGACCAGCTGAAGAAGTATTCTGTTGTAGGCCATATCTGTGCTTCAGGTCCTGCACCAGCCTCTATTTGAAAATAAAGCTATAATACTATAGATCAGGGGTTACCAACATGGTGCCCCCAAAGGACCACATGAGTAGCCCGTGGGCCTGTTCTAAAAATAGCACAACTCACCCGGGAGCAGCATCTAACATTTCATTTGATCCTGTTGCTGTTCTTTAATCACATTTGTATTTATATAGATTTGAAAATGAAAAACTTTTAAAACATGTTCATCATACATGAAGTTTAGATAAGCTCTGTTCTCGTGTATCAAACTGGCAGCCCTTCGTATGGCACAGTACCCATGAAGTGGCTCTCAGTTTCAAAAAGGTTGGTGACCCCTGCTGTAGATACTTATATAAACGACTGTGAACAATGTTTCAAATGTACAAAATTTTTTTATAATTCTTTTGACTTTACACTTATAAATATGAACACACATGTATAGATTCATAAGCAGACCACCAAACAATAAAATTTGTACTTTGTCACAATGACTGTTCTTATCAATTACAGATTTGAGACATTCGCTGTAAGACATTAACTTTGTGCAGCATTGTGATTCAGGTTGTGTCCATTCCTCAAACAAACTATGCACAGTTCCTTACAATTATAACAGACACTGTTGGACTTTCAATGGCCTAAATGCCAACACGTGCGCTGACGTACTTCCGTTTAAATTTCAGCCACCGCCAATACTTCAGTTAGCCTACGCGTCTAAGCTAGTGGACAATGAAAACAATTAATTACCAGAAAACATGTGTTCCAACATCTGAACATTGCTGTGTGCTATTATGCCAGAATTCTAGTAAGTACATCATTTTACTTAGTTTCTTTACTTTTGCTTTGGCTGAGGAAATAAGGCATAAATGGATCATCGCTATCCGGAGGGATAAGTGTGTGCTGTGTAGCCCCGGCATTTTAAAGCCGAAGATATTCGTGAGCCAGCATCAGAGAGGACGACTGCTAAAAAAGGCAGCTGTTCCAGCATTATTCATGTGAAATAATTTCTCCCTTCCACTTCCAAGACTGGGGGTTTATGAAAATGGCCACCGGGCAAAGCCTGAAGACTAACACTAGTCCAACAGAGCCACATTTTTTGAGGAAGTACTTCCAACCTCTGTAAATAGTAATGATCTATATTTGTTTATATATACATATAGACGTGTGTGTATACCATCGTAATATATACTATAATGAAGTATATATGTATATCACTATAGTGAAAATGACTATTCTCTCATACGTGAACTCACCACAGCACACAGTGTGAACAGCCCAAAATTCTTCCTCTGCATTTAATCAATTCGCCAAGTGAAGCAGCAGACAGCCAGGAACACAGCACCCAGGGACCTTGCTTAGGGTGACTTAGGGGTGCTTAGCTTAGTGTTTATATTTGCATGAAATCTGCTGAGGTTATAAGTGTTGCCTATTAAAACCTTTTTATTCAAGTTGTACTCTGCTATAGTTATTGTCACCCATTTTTTAGTTCTAAACATTTACCATAATTACTTAAGCAATACAAAACACCTGAATGCTTACATCCAAGTCATCTGTTGTTTTGCATAAACAGAAACACAATTTAGCAACATTTTACTAACATTTGATATATATTTAATACAGTTACTTCAAATACATGTACACTACCATGAACTCATGAACTTGGCACCTGATAGGACGGCACACCCTCTTGCCCCTGTCTGAACATGACAACCAGGGGTACATCACTGGTAACAGCCATTGTGACCACGTGAAAATGGGAGCTTCATCAGCAGGAAGGTCATGGTACATGTCATGAACTTTAAGTGCTGATGTGTCCGGCAGAGATGAGCTAACACCTTTATGCAAGTTGCTTCTGTGAAAAAGATGAAAAAGGAAACAAGTGTGCTATAACTAAGAAATATATGGGTGCAAAAACGTGTGTAGGTGGGGACAGGAGTGCATACATACGCATGTGTAGTTGTGCATGCGAATGTCACTGTGGGGCATTGGTGGCCTGTCATTTTAAGGAATTGGACTCATGACTGGAAGGTTGTGAGTTCGATTTCCCACCCAGTTGCCACTGAGGTGCTCTTAAGTAAGGTACTGTACTCACTACTCCAACACTCAAATTTCGCTGTGTGCTGTGTCACAAATATAGTTTTAAATTTTTTAGTTTCTGTGTGTAGTATTGATAGTAACACAAGGCTGATTCCTTCTATCAGTCTTCTTTCTCTTGGTCTGGCTGACAGGATAACCATTTTGTTTGCTGGACCAGGCTTAATATCTTGTACAAACAAACATTTTTTCCATAAACATTGAACAGACATCCATGAAAAAAATCAAATCGTCAGATTAGTTACCATAGTCCTTGGTTTGTGACACTTTTGCTCACTCTTTGTGCAGCCAAACACCGGGGGAACTGATGTGAGCCTCAACTGGGAATAGTGGGCAGTCTGATTAAGACACTGGCACTTCTGTAACATCATAGGAGTTGAATCCCTTAGCATCCCTTATCTATTAGAATACAAAAATCTGTTCAACAACAAATCTTTCACATAAATTATTGAGCTAAAGCTCGAAGTTGAACAAACACACACACACACACACACACACACGTGTAAGAATCCTATAATGTAAAAAGCTGTGAGACCAAACTTTAGACTGCACCCCAGAGTGTGTTTAACCCTTATTTGTACCGTGATCATCCTGATATTGTGCTTTACGCCCCCTGCTGGTCATTCCTCTGTACAGCATATAACACTGTTTTCTGAATTATTTTTAGTCTTTTCTCTTATTTCACAAATGATTGTTTTCCATTTTTTTTAACCAAGGTTATGTAATGACTGCTTGTTTGTGTAAAACGCTTCAATAAAAGTATTCTTTTTCCATGTGTCTCTGCGGTCTCTTCTTGCTTTTGATGTGCTCGGACTGTTTCTGCTCTGTGTTGAAAGAGGAAGTGAGACTCCAGAGGACGAAAGTCTGTTTTCTATCTGCTCCAGGTTCTCTTTCCTTCTCTCTTTTTCTAATTTAGTGTCGTCTTAATTCAGCAGGTTTTGTCGGTTGTGTTTAGTTTAAAATGAAAGTGATTCGTTTAGAAATGAAAGAAGTGTGATGTCAGTGTTTTTATCACTTCTGCGGGAAAACGTGTGGAGAATCATCTGCAGCTGTAAAAAGGTGAAAGAAAGTCCTGTATGATCTTATAATCAGACATACTGCTAACTAACAAACAGGAGTTCATGATTAAAACTCTAATCCGCTAAATAATGATGGAAAATGAAACTTTTTAAAAAGTTAGTTTCGTTTCGCAGGTTTCAACTGTCTGAACTGCTTGTGAAATGGATGGTGGATAAAAACCTCTGGAGACTGAAGTGCCTGTCTGTGTCCGTGCAGGATTTAACACGGTCAGAGTCCAGCAGTGAGTAAAGATTTGTGTTCGAGCTGTGTCTGTCTTCAGCCAGAAGACAGACACATTGCCCCATTCGCATCTAGGGGCAATTTAGTGTGCTCAATTGACCTATCCCCAATGCAGGCATGTTTTGGGCAGTGGGAGGAAACCGGAGCTCCCAGAGGAAACCCACGTCCTCACAGGGAGAACGTGCAAACTCCACACAGAAAGACCCTGCGCCCAACCCGGGAGTCGAACCCAGGACCTTCTTGCTGTGAGGCAACAGCGCTAACCCCTTGCATTCTTGCATAATCAACACTTGTAGTTTGTCAGAATTTGTTGGGTTTTGTTTGTCCAACCATCTCTTGAGGATTGACCACAAGTTCTCAAACGCTTGATAAGTTTGATATTCAACATTCATTTAACATTCAAAATACAAATCCATTATGCTCCTAAACCATGTGACCTGATGACATCAAACCAACTGTACAGCATAGAGATTATTGTCCTACATATGTCACAAGGTTTGATTTTCCAAAATTATAATTTGTACTTTTTAAAATTGTATAAATACTAGAAAAATGGATATAAATCCATTACACTCCTAAACCATGTGACCTGATGACATGATGCCAGATCAAAATAAAGAGAGACATGGAGACAGAGAATCAGAGAGGTATTCGACATAAGGGAACATTTTAATTACACAGTGGAATAAAATATATACATATAATACGAGAGAGAGAGAGAGAGAGAGATAGCTATGCAGATCGATAGATAGATATTGATGGATATGGATAGATCATTTTAATTACATTTCATTTTACATATGACACAGTACCATGGCAATTCAGTGCCTGGGATGTTCTCGGTCTGTGAAATGCAGAAGTCATGGAACCATCTTTTGCATGTGTTGCATTGGGTCTAGAAAAAGAAACAATTCAATTAGGCTTAGAATGTTTTTAAATCGTATGTGCCGCACTTCATTAGTGCAAGCACAAAGTATAAATAAATATATGTGTGTGTGTGTGTGTGTGTGTGTATATGTGTGTATATATATATATATAAATAAAGTGCAGCTTGGTGGTGTGATATCTGAATGAATTAAGTTTTCTTCATGTTTTGTTTCAGGTGAATGATACAGCATTGAACCTGTTACTGTAACTGTAGAAGTGTCATGGCTTGTGCAGAGCAGTCTGCTGCTGAGTACCTCAGAGGTGCCAGGAGAAATCTGGTGGCTCGTCTGCAAAACTTTCCTCTTATCATTGAGAATCTCCACCAGCGGAAGGTTTTCAGTGATGATGAAGTTGATGCTTTCAAAGCAAAGAGCACAGACTTTGACAAAGCGAGATTCATACTGAATACTGTTTATAAGAAAGGGGAAAGTGCCTGTTATGAGTTACTCAGGATCCTTGACATCACCAGGAAAAGGACATTACATCAAGATTCACACCCCTGGATCAGCTGTTTCTCCTTCAAGGACGACAACGACACTGACTACAATGTTGGTGAGTAATGCTTTTTTGACAACTGAAAGGAAAATAAAGACTGGCTTGGTTAATTAGAATACCTGTAAATTTAGTAAATCACTGTTTGAGTCATTCAGGAGTTTTGTCTTCTTTTCAAGCCACAAAATTCATAGCCTAAGCTACAGTGCATTTCATCACCACTGGCTTTCATAAAGCTCAGCAATTGGTTATATGTGGGAAAATGTTACGTTAATTAGTCATCCAAGAGTGCAAAAATATTGGCACTGTTAAGGCCTTGGAGGAAAAGAAACCACATGAATCTCACTTGTCGGAGAACTTTAAATTAACAGGATGACAAAGTGTTGGTATGAGCACATTTAAAACATGTAAGTGCAGTGACATTTATCTGTGTGGGCTACTTCTATTCTCTGGTGAGGCTGCTACTAAAACTAGAATCTCAGAGCCTCAAACCTTTTATTTAGTGAGTTCTGTCAGTGGATGACGGGGGGAAACGCCGGTAAATAGAGTGAACAGGACTGAATTAGAAATGTTGCCATGTTCTTTTTTGTATGGAACTACTTAACAATACAATAAATGAAGCTACTATCAGTTTAGAATGTAATAATGTGTGTATGAACAATGCCTGCACACATACAGATTGATGAAGACATACTGCAGATATAAAGAAATGCACCTTTGGCTCTAATCACACTTGGTGCTCTCAGATCAATAGAGGAAGATCTTCTTGGCATTTCTAATTTGTCTCGGGCCATATTATGCAGATACTCTCCGTGGAAGTTGGAACGAATAGGATTTTTAAATGACCTGTAAACCACTCTGTAACTGTAAGAGACTGGTGAAACATTACATTTTTTCATGCAATTACAAATGTTTTCATATTTCACCCCCTTAATCTAATCTGAGACTGCTGCTCTTGCTTTTCTTCTCAGTTGTTTTCAACCTCAATCTGTAAATGAAATACGGAATATCTCATTTAGAGTTGTACACAGTTAAATATGTGTTATATATTTCTTTATATTTATTATAAATTACATATATTGTTATATATTTATTATATATCTATAGATGTAGGATTACAGTATTACCAGACGGAGCTTAAAGAGAAAGCTCAGAAGATCCTGAGGGAACAGTGGGAGCAGAACAGCAGATGTCTAAAAAACACAGTGGAAGACACGTTTATACCTATAGTCCTTGACACCGACACAGATGTGATTCCTGCGCAGAAACATAACCTTTCACCTGAAGATCTTCTGCATAGTCATGAAAAGGCCATCCTACTCATAGGAAAACCCGGAATCGGAAAAACATCAGTGGTGCAGAGAATGCTCTCCCTGTGGTCCCAGACAGATAACAGAGCATTAGACTACATGTTTTACTTTGATGAAGATACATTAACTCAGATCTCTAACCCAATGTCCTTGGAATCTCTTCTGTTTGATTTGTACCTCAAACCTCAGGAAAAGGACAGAAAGGAAGTGTTGCAGGATGTTAAAGAAAATTCTGAGAATGTTGTTATTGTGTTTGACGGCATCAATACGCTGCAGAACAGCCTCACTTTACAGAAGATTATGGACCGTGACCTCCTTCCTGAGGCTAAGATTATAATAACTTGCAGATCAGAGTTGGAAGATGATTCCTTTTTCTCAGACTGGACATGCAAAGTGTACGTTCGGGGATTCAGTGAGGAATCTGTCCGGACTTATTTTACTCACATGTTGAGTTCTGAGCCTGACGACTTGAAGATTGTTTTGAACAGTCGAGAGCTAATCAGTCTTTGCCATGTGCCAATGTATGCATTCATGGTGGCAGTGTGCATTTCTTTCAGGAACCTGACAGCCTCAAGGTGTTTACTGACTGTCACTGAACTGTATGTCCACATTCTACATCTGGACTTGAAAAAAGCTGAAAACAAAACCTCTATTCAAGTTGATGAGTACATTAAAGCCATGAGAGCTCAACTTTTTCTGCTGATGGAAAGTGCCTTTAATGCAACAATGCAGAAAACTCTAAATCTGCTAAACATTGACAGTCTTGATACTGAAATCAATCACATATTTCTGAAAAAACTAACAATTCAGGACAGTCCCACCGCTGTGGAAACATTCCACGCATTTCTGCACAGCACAGTGCAAGCATTCTTCTCTGCATTGTGGCTGCTTGGAAATCCAGGTGAAATTGACAATTTTCTTCAACTTTGTCTGAAAGAACAGAAAAAGCACCTGAAGTATGTGATTCCTTTCCTCTGTGGACTTCTGTCAAAACAGAACCTCAAACTCCTGAAGAATCTCTTCTCAAAGGATCAGATTCAAGGAGCATCTGAAAGTTTCTTCCTGAAACTTGTGAACACTTTTTGTCAGCGTCAGCCAGACGGAGAGTTTATAGGTGATGAAGACACTGATGTTCTCTTTGTGTGTCAGTGCTTGTATGAGTCCCAGTCACCTGAGGCTTGCTTGATGTTTCTGAAGAACGTGAATCATCATCTAGACTTGAGTGGAAATGACCTTGATCCGTATCAGTGTTGTGCCTTGTCTTATGTGATCAGCCATTCTGAACAAAATCAGGTTACTCTGTGCTTGGAGGACTGCAGTATATCTAACACTGGGATCCAGATGATTCTCAGAAACACCTGGCATCTCAGGTACACACACACACACACACACACACACACACACACACACTACCATATACACACCAGGACACACACACACACACATACATACACAGCAACATACACATACGTACACACAAACACACAGGTATATATTTCTGAATGATATTAATTCTTTGCTTGATGCAGTATCTTCCAATTAGTAGATACTAATTAATTGCAGAAATTGTAATGACTATTGGAGCTGTGATGATTTTTGTAGGGGAGCAGAATCAACCCTCTGCCATATATGGAAGTCAGTGCTGGGCTGTGAGAGACCCCGAGATTTCTCAACTTTACTGGAGATCTGTAGGAAGCACGTGCACCTTCCTGTTCTAGGTGAAGAATCTGTGTTTAGAAAGGCTGGAAGGATCATAAACGAAAGCTCAGAAGAAATCGACCTTCATCTACACTGTACAGAAGACACACAGGAACTCAGAGAAGACATCTGTGAAATGGTTTTAGTGGTACTTCCACAGATAAACTCCCTTACGTGAGTATTGTGTTAATACAACTTGGTGTTACTTTCTGGATTGGGATGGTTATGGCAAACTTTTAGTTTAGTTTCTAAAAGTTTAGTTTTGTCACACACACCAGAGCACGTGATGTCAATTGGTCTTGGAAATGACTCACGTCAAACGTATATAAGCAGGAAGTCAGAGTTCCTCTTCACACAGACATTGGTTTTCAAGCCCATCGACGTGTCCCAACTCTACCTCTCAACTCTCGGTACCATGAGTACTACAACTCGTAAGAGTCCAACATCGCTTTTCTTACCTTCTCTGTGTGTGTGTGTTGAGAACGCAGGTTCCTTTGGTGGGAATCTCTACCCCTGTCGGAGCGTTCTCAGAACAACCGCGTGATAAACCGGCTCTCTCGTGTATTCCACGTTTGGGCTCTTCCGTCACACCACATTTGGGCAACTCTCACTCAGCTTTCTGACTCGCTTCGTGACAAGTTTCTTAACAGAGGCAGTGAGAGTTTCATTTCATTGTTACTTCCTGGTCTCCATAGTGCCATATTTAACACCTGGTATTAGTTGCTTTTCTCTATAGCCATCTTTGGTTCTATGTATTTGGAGTAATGACCTCAATTTCTGTTGGTCTGACAACAGCACCCCTCCCAGTTAAAGTGCCAGTGTCGTCCAGCAAAATCTAAGCACTTTTGCTTGTGGCGAAAAGAAAGGAAAGATAATTGTTTTTCCCTTTTAAATCTTGTTTAGTCAATAATAGGGCGGTCATAATAATAAATAAATGGAGGGCACTGTATCTTTCATGAGTTGTGGTGAATAGAGAGGACAAATGCATCTGAAACACGCAAGCATACAGACTTCAAATAACACAAAGCCAAATAAAATATTTCTAGATATGACACTTGCTTATATAATACAAAATATCAATGTCAATAGTAGAGATATTCATTAACCATTCAACAGAAAATAAATGCTTTTTGTTCAAAGCAGAAATCACTATGTTTAGATTAAAGGATTATTCTAGTTTGTGTCTAGTTGTCTATTTTCTTATTGAATTTCATTACATTTTTATTTTTTCAGATTCCAACCTTCACAGAGTAAGAGCGTTGGATGGAGAAAGAGAGTAAATTCATTTCTGCTGGATATTTGTCTGCAAGCAGCTCTACATAAAAAAATATCTGCTAAAACTGTGAAAAAAATAATGTCATATGGAAATGCTAGAGAAGATGATTTCCTTCTGGATCTGTACTCACATGTGAAGAACTATGAGACTCAGACAGGCAGGAGTGTTCTTCCAGCATTACAGCCAGTTTACCAGTCAGCTCCTGCAGTCTGGAAC
>JBBPCX010070303.1:0-10728 GCA_037974365.1 Hydrocynus forskahlii | reverse complement strand
CAACCCGGGAGTCGAACCCAGGACCTTCTTGCTGTGAGGCAACAGCGCTAACCCCTGCGCCACCGTGCCGCCCTTTGTGATACATAACGCTTCTAACACTTCTGCCCAGTACTATATATATATTTATGTTAAAATGTTTTGTTTTCAGAGTGCAGCTACAGGGGATGAAGATCATTCGCCCGCTTCCAAAAGTTGCCCGTTATACCATGGTCTTCCACAAAAGGGACAGCGGCAATGAGGTCAACAATGACAGGTTGGTGTAGAAGCAGAGAGGAGGGGCAGAATCTGACGCCACCACCACACACAACCTGATTCAAGGCCATTTTTACACTTAGCATGGCGTAAACGGAATACCTGAATCACACACTGACCTCACATGTGCTAAGATTATTAAACATGCTGATGCGGTTTCTGATACTGTATCGCACACTGTTGTCTAGAAACATGCCTGCCTGCGGCACACCTGATCCAACTAGTCAGCTGCTTAACGACCCCAGAATGGGTGTGTTCAGGCCTGGACAACATTAAAATGTAAATGCCTCCAGGACCAGGGTGGAGCACAATTTGGCTAAAACTGAAGGCCTGCATTTTGTTTGAACTGCAGCCTATTTTTATTTTAAAAAGTATCAGAAACCACAAAATTGTGGAAAACATTTTTTTTGCTGAGTCCCTTTAAGTGATTGTGACCTTTTTTACTTGGACAGTCTTGTGCTTTTATGCAAACCATGCTTTGGACTCGCTAGGATCTTATTGCAATGGCAAACCACCACCAAAACACATTCCTCTAGTCGTATTCTGTTGTGACTTCATGCTTTTTATTGCCTGTGCTGTTTTAAGGCTTTATTCACACAGCCCTCCGGGGTCGAGGAAGTTTGAACGCTAATCTCCTAACTGAGCTCTGCAGGAGTGTTTTGTGCTGTTTCTTCATTAAACCGTGCAGTAGTCCATGCCTGGGTGCTGAGGTCATTGTTGTTGGTGGTCTTTGTGCTCCATGTGCTGTGGTTCATCTGCTCTCCAGTACCTTTCCCACCTAACCGATAGATTCTTTTAGCATTACGTCCACCACCTCACCCCCAGACCACCGGCCAGATTGATTTATAGAGGTAAACACACTCTGTAGCCTGAGGGCCGGTGTCCCAGACTCAGTCTAGACTGAAAAAGAATTTGCACTAGCCCTGATTTGACACTGATTTTTTTTTTTCTAAATTACTGTAGCTTTACAGTATCAGGCAACAGGTCCCTGAATTCGCCTTAAGTATATCCTTAAAGGGGAAATATAATGCAAAACTCACTTTAGTTATAATAGGTCTATGGGCTATACAAAACATTTTCTTTGCATAAAATTGCTCTCACATAAAGCAGTCTCACCAGCTCTATTCTTGACAGTTTCAGTCCCTTTCAAAATAAGTCGTTTAAGGGCTCTGTCACTTTTATGCAAATAAGCTGTTGCTGGCCACCACCCGCCCATCCCCATGCTTACGCTGTGTTTAACACACTTGAAACAGAGGCGCTATCCAGCCCTATTTGTTCGACCCGGGGTAAGATAAACACAACACTTCATGTTTGACTTGCCTTTGCCTGTAGCCATAGCACTCTGAACGGTTTATTTTTGCCTTGGAATAGCCTTCTTCAGGCTTCCTGAAGGACTTTCAGAGATTCTCACTCTCAGTCCAGTCCCTGAACCTGACCAGTTTCAGAGGAATGTTTTTTGTTTGTTAAGCCTCGCAGTGACCTATATATGAACCATTCAAGGAGAACAGCACATCTAACTGAAGTCCTGAACCAGTGAATAAACAGGAGCAGATGATTCCAGATGATCAGGCGGTGATCAGTATACTGGTGGTGCTGAATGCTGAGTGGTTGGAACTCCTTTATCTAGGCCTTGCAACCTGTCGTAATGAAACATTTGTTCCTGTTTCTTTCATGTAATCTACTCAGTATGCCAAAGATTCAACAGTTTAACAGGGAGAAAAAAGTATTTTGCACCAACAAGGTGATTCAAAGTGAAATATAAAGAAGTGATGTATGTGTGTGTGTGTGTGTGTGTGTGTACGTGTATATATAGTAAGAGATGGATGGCTTCATACAAAAGGACTGCTTGCTTTGGTTGCCACTGGTTTTAGACTTGTCTGAGGGTAGATTTGGAGAGCATGGTTGTTTTTCGGGCCTTTGGGGAGTTTAATTGTCTTTTTGCTGCCCACAGGATGCGTCTGCTGGACCGGACGTCGCAGATGTGGAAGAAAGACGGACTGAACTCGTGTTCATACAGAACTGTGTCTGTGGAGAGACCTCCACTCTACATTAACATCACTGTGGACATCGGCAAACCTTCGTACAAACTATAAATGAGCTGCCTGCCCTCCCAGTGGACTGGAGGTACAGTGGTAGATCCCATGCAGAACTCTTGACTGCTCTCTACGGTTTCCACTGAACCAGTGCCTACACATTTGGTACTGAAGACCACACTTGGTTATTGTGCCAATGACGTGGAAGCGTTTGGGTGTCTTTGCAGTGAATCTTCCACTTTAAAAGGACAGACATAGCTGGAAATGAATTAGCATTATGCAAATAGAGGCCTTCTGATTGGTGGCTGCTAGCGTCCAATTGTGTTTACTCGAGCCATCACTTTAAAAGAAGTTGACACAGCTTCTCTCCACAATGAAGCAGTGAAGATATGCAGTTATATGTTTTTTTAAATATTCGGATTAACAAAACAGGGAACCTGCAACTTTGTGTCCAGTTTGTTCACACTCGTATGTATAAGTTTTGTTGCTCTTATTGTCATTTAAGATTTTCATGTCCAAGTACTGTTTGTTTGGAGAATTCCACATTACGTACAGATTTAACATAAAATGTGGTCTGTGCAAAAAAGCTGTGGTACACTTTGTAAGAGGACTGAAAATTTGTGCTAAAATTTGCAGAAGAATACAGAGTGTGGATGTGTAGAATGTTTTATTATTATTTTCACACTAGAAAATCATGCTCAAACATTTGCGTACGAGTGGATTTTAACTTAAAGAATCTGAAGAATCTTGTTTTCAAATAATTTCAAAAATGTGCTGTTCAGTCTTCAATCCACGAACTTCAGAAATGGACACAAAGCTGCAAGTACAGACTGTTTTAATTTTCACTGTGGTAGTCACAATGATCAGCCACAACATTTAAACCACTGACATAACGCTGATTGTATGCTTACAAAATCCCCCCCCAACCCCACCCCTAAGGTGCCTCCATATTCCCCAGATTTCAATCCAATCGAGCTTCTGTGGGATGTGCTGGATAGACTAGTCCGATCCATGGAGGGCAAACCTCACAGTTTACAGGACCACAGACTTTCAGATGTCTTGTGAAGTCGACGGATCAGAGCTTTTTTGGTGGTATAAGGGGAAACACACAATGTTAGGCAGGTTTAAATGTTATGGCTGATTGGTGTGGATGACTGCCCGTATGATTACGATGTGAAATGATAAGTTGCGAGGTATAAAGGGTGTTGATATTGCACACAGACAAACTAACCATGTTAAAATGAACTGTGACTGCTTTCAGTGCATAGAACCACAGAAAGGGGACTTAAGATACAAGATTTTTTAAATTTTATTTTACTCACTTTGGGGAGATTCACTAATTGATGCAGTTTGGGCCAGGGGTGCCTATATTTCTACATCAAATGAAGTCTTGCTTCGTAGAGGAAGGTGTGAACACGTGGGTTAAGTGTGACGCTGTGAGCTGTTATGATCTACAGACTCTTTGAGAGTCAAAGCCAGCCCTGCATGCTCCAGGTTCGTGTCATTGAAGAGGTTTATTTTGGACCCTAATTATCTTTGGGAACAGGTGTCGAAATGAGCTGATTTAAATTTAGGTCAGTGTTCAGGCAGAGAGGTTTTTCAGACATGGGTGTGCTCTTTCATGTCTCTGATCTTTCCAGCAGAGAGTTTTCTAAGCCGTTTTCATTTTGTGAAATAAAGGATGGCTTAACAGCATTTCAGAATGCAACAAGATGACTTAATGTAAACCCATCCAGCACTAGCCAGGAAAAATGTTATATTCATTTTATAGTCACGTTCAAGGGCCCCAATCATAGAAAACCACATTTTCTTTGCATTTTTTGACCCGTGTTAAACTTATTGTTTGGTTATCCGCTCCCCTATCTATTCAGTCCACATCAGGAGAAGTGGAAAAACAGTGCTATTAAAATAATATGATAGTATTACAGTAATACTATAAAAAGTATTACAGTAATACTATACAAAGCACTTATAATGGAAGGTTTTTTTTCCAGGTGCTTTTGCATCATTTCTGTTGATCCACCCTGAAGTTTCACACAATTTAAAAGGCTTAAAAAAAATGTTTGTTTCAATTGGTTTTTGTTGGGTTTCATTGCGTTCATGAAAATGCACATTTCCTTGTGTGTGTTGTTCCTGGGTAGGAGGCTGTGATCAGTGTTTCCCTTGGATCAACTTCAAAGCCTGTGAAATGGTCTCTCCCTGACCTACTGACATTCTGTTGTTGTTTTTGTTTTGTTTTTTTTAAAGAATGATGTTTGAGGAGGATCTTTCCGTAGTTATTGTAATCAAGTGTTGCAGTGACAATGTATTCTTTTATGTTCTTTTTTATATACAGATATATAAGTAAATACTCATTGGATCAAGTAACACTACAACCCCTGGCAAAAATGATGGAATCACCACACTTGGAGGACGTTCACCCAGGTGTTTTAGACTCATAACGAATAAACAAATCATAGATACGGAGTTTGTGATTAATGAACATTCTGGCTTTGTAAAACACATTGAACTAATTGCATTATTTTAATGAATGATAATGGCATCTTTATCCTTGTATGTCCATTTTCCCCTGTGGTCAATTTATGGCACTGAATTTATACCATCTATGCCGTCTTTTCCAGATCAAGTAGAGGAAATAATGATGATGGATATCCACTTCTTCTGACTCTCTTCATTCAGCGTTGCGTTTTTCTGCGGAACCATGGAGGGGGGTGTTATCTCGCAGACTCTTACCAAGTCATTTGTGGTTAAGAACGGATGAAAGCGGGTTGAGTGAAACGCTCTCACCTAAAAACAGGCGAGAAAATGGGCATGTAGCCACGTTCGCAGGCTGATTATTTTGAATTAAACCGCAACAAGCAGTGACACACACTTTTTTTTATAATTCACCTGAGCTTTAGTGTCTTGAAGTCTGTTTGAGTTTGCTGTGTTTAGTTCCGCAGGACTAACTCGTTAATCCATGTTTCCAGCTGCCATTGCCATGACATTACAATACTCACTCCGAGACTCTCTCTCATGAACACATTTTTTAAACAGACAATACTTGGCCCCTGATCAACCGATCAAAGTCTGAATACGTGCAATACACGTAATACATGTGCGATACATAATGAACGTTTTGAATGAGAAGCGGTGCCATTTTTGGCTGTAAAAAGAATAAAAACTCTCCAGAAGCTTTCAACAGATCAGCTTTGCAGGATGGAGTCTTGCCATGGACCATTAGTTTTTCTATTTTCACCAAAAACATATTTAGTGGGACTGAGGTCTGGAGTGTTTCTTCGGATGCCATTGAGCTGATCTTTCTCTGTGGTGAAGACGCTTTATCATCCTGGAAAATGTCAAACCAGTTTTTTGTATCAACTGAATGAGAAAAGTGTCCACAATCTCCGTGTCCGTCTCTGCAGTGAAGGCAGAGGTAACATAATGTCACTGGTCCTTCACCTAATATGCGATCCCAGATAAAGGAGCGGAGAGATTCACTCGTTTGCTGTTTGTTAGAACATCTCCAGACTAAAGTTCCATCTGGCCGACGCAGATTCATGGTTGATCACTGAAGATCACCTTCATCCAGCCATTCCTACTCCGTGACTTCTCTTTATCCACTGTGACCTCCTTCTCTCCTCTTTAGGAGTTAGTGCTGGTGTTCCTTTGGGCTTTCTTTAATCCAGTTTCATTTTCAGCCCATTTCTGCCACACAAACACCGGCCTGTGTTGTAGAGATTGTAGAGATTCAAATTACAGAGTGATTTCCTCTACGTGATCTGGAAATCAGATGGCATTCATTGTAAAAGGTATGTTTCACATTGCCAGAATGTTCTGCTATTAAACAAAAACTGTTTTTTAAGTAAAAGGTTGGATGTGTGTTATGTCATTTTTTCCAGGAGTTGTAAAGGGGAATTCCACCAATAAAAAAGAAATCTACAAAATAAGGCGTTTAAGACATAAAATATTGTTTTTCATCTGTTTGTGTTTCTCTCACACATACCCTGGCTATCTGAGGCCAGGACATTTGGTTTTATTTTGTTTATTTAATTAAGAACCATGTACAAAAACACTGAAGGGGGATTTTGTTTAAAAAAAATTCTACATAATTAAGTGGTTAAGATGTGAACAGAGAGGTTCAGAGTGGCTTTGGGGTGAAACTCGCCATGCTAGAGACTCTCAGAGTCAGAATTGTTCACGGTGGTGGTGAATGGAACCAGATGTCTGATTGCAGTTCTCTGTGAGGCAAAATAGTCCTTGAAGAAAACTGATTTCGTTCAGATAAGCACTCGTGGAGCTTCACTAGGGGTCGATGGTGTATTTGTGTTGGAGACGTTTGGTTCCATTTGCCACCACTGTCAGGAAATATCTACAATGAACCGTTTCACAATAAACCCAATCTGAAACACTCTGCTTGCATCTCAAATCACTATAATTCAACCCCCCATATACATTTTGAATTGAAGTGTAAAATACATATGACCTGTTTGCTGCTGAGAAAGTTTTGATGTTTGGAAGGAAACTCGCATCATACAAAGCTGTTTACTTTTTCAAATGCCTTATCACTGTTTACAGCATTAATTATTAACTGTCGCTTTTGACCTGAATTGAGCCTAGGCCTAGACTCCGCTTTCACCTCAGAATGTCTGAGTGTTCAGCGTGTGTTCCGTAAACTCAGCTGAAGTCTTTGCGATCATGAGGCACATGATGTACCATCCCGAATGCTAAATGAAGTGCTTTTGCTTTGTTTTGTTGTAATATTTAGTGGTGGTGTTAAATACAGGCTCTTGTGTTCTGTGCAGAATGTGCTAAGTAGCGACAAACACTAAAACCCATCCTGCTTTTGGCTGTGTCTGCATTTCACAGTAGCAATTCATGCAAATCTACTTTAGCAAGTCCATGAAGTGCCATTGAGACACATCCTTTGCTCTCTCAGATTTATAGTGTAAAACTCGTATTTTGTAGAGGAAAATGTTTTTAGCGGTCAGCTTGCAGTGTGTACGTTCTGGGTGTTGGGGTTCTGGAAATATTAATAAATTATTTCTTAAAATTTTGATCTTTTTTTTTTTTACATCTGGTTCTGCTTCTCGAACGCATACACTGGCTTGTTGAGGCCAGCACATTTGGATTTATTTCATTTATTTTATTAAGGAACATGTACTAAAACACTGAAGGGGAATTTCACCAATATTTCTGCAAAATTAAGAGGTTGAGATGTTCAGAGTGGGTTTGGTGTGAAACGCTCTGTTCTGGAGAAACAGGACTGTTCGCAGTGGTGTGGAAAGGAGCCAGATGTCTGCCTATAAAAGCTCCTCGCAGAAAGTTATTCCATGAAATGGTTATGGTTGCACCAGCTGACGCCTGAGACGAGTTTTGAGAAGATTTTGGTCCTAAAACTAAAGATATCTTCCCATTAAAAATGGCATAAATACAGTGCCATAAATTGACCTCAGGGGAAAATGGACATACAAGGATAAAGTGTCCAGCAGGTGGTGCTGCTCAGCAAGTGGAGCTTCGAGGCAGATGACCTTCAGTGTTTTTAAAAGTCTGCTGAAAACGACGTCCAGGCCACGTGTGAGAATTTATTAAGTATCCTCTGGAGGACTTTGTCAAGATGAGCATGATGGGACTTCTGACATCCAAACAACACTCCTGTTACGTGTTGATGTAATACAAAGCTTATTATTTCATATGGATCCGTACAAAATCAGCCATGGAAAAAAAGAAGAGACAGCATCGTACAAATAAATAATGTATTACACCTTGGAAATGTTAAACTACACAACACATTTTTTTCTTTTACAATTTTTTACAATTGCAACAGTTAAAACAGTGATGTTAAGAGCAGAGTGTGTGCGTGTGTGACTCTGTTTCACCCATCAGAAACTGAATCAGGAGTGAAGCTGCTGGAATACAGACCATAGAAAAGCTGCTCTACACACACTACTGCACTCACAACACATATGGAGGTGTTTCTTATTTTTACACAGCTCACACTGCAGTAGTTAATAAAAGAGTAGCAACCTGTGCATTTTACACACACACACACACACACACTGCCGCAAACTGTACAAACAGTGAACAGAAAAAAGGAAAAGTGGTCTCTTATTTTTTCCCATGCCTGTATTCACTGTTAAAAACGCTCTGCTGAAAACAACGTCCAGTCCACGTGTGGGAATTTGTTGAGTACCTTCTGGAGGACTTTGTCACGATGAGGTTAAGCAAGATGGGAAATCTGACTAAACAAATCTTCAAACCAGTCAAATCAAGAACCTCACATCCTCGGAAATGCACCACTGGACCCGATCAGTCTGCTGTAGCCGCTTGGTTCAATCGGGCCTTTGTTGAGCGCGGTCATGTGACCCGTGGCTCTGCTGAGAAGAGTAACCTTTGGCATCGATCACAAGGCACGGACAGGGAAATGGCCACGCTGGTGATGGGCCGCATTTCTATTCTCACACTCTGTAAACAGTGGTGGGTTTTTCTGCTGCATGAAAGAACCCTTTCTCTGACAGGGAGGGAAATATCTTGGATCGCTTGACGGGAAAGATTTGAATGGTCCCTGAGTTGGGCATATCCATCCATTTACATACATTTCATTTATTGCATTTAATCTATGCGATATGCCAAAGAGAGTCTGAGAGGCGTAAAATAGTATTTTTGCACCAAAAAAGTAATGCAAAGTAAACATAAAGAAATGAGGGGTGGCTCATATACATAATATACATGGGACATCACTATTATTCTTCTTAACTTGTATTATTATTAATGTATTTATTTTTAATAATTTGGTTCCGAGCCTGTATTGAATTTAGGCAAAATTGCGGTGCTAAAACATTCTTAAATATCTGGTGTATTGTACACGTATTCCCATTTTTGATTGGTTGATCAGGGGCCGAGTATTGATCATTTAAAATATTGTTTTCGTGGTTAAATCTTTGTAATGTATGTGGAGAGAGAGAGGAGGGGCGAGTCGCCATAAAAATAAAAATGTAGCAGAGAGGACGTCTCGGAGTGAGTATGGTGACACAGCTATGGTGACAGGAAAGCGACAAAAATGCGGAGCAATGTTACGGAACAAAGACACAGCAGACTCATAAACAGACTATAATACGCTAAAGTGCAGGTCGGTTAAAAAAAAAGACAAGAAAGACGTTTCACTGTTAGTTGTGGTTTAATTCAATGTAATCAGGAAATTAACACGGCTACACATGCTTTTCCCGCCCGTTTTCAGTCGAGAGAAGTTCTCTCCACCCATTTTCAGTCGCGTTTAACCATAAATGGCTTGATAATAGACCGTGAGATAATGCCCCCTCTGTGGTTCAGCGGTAAAATGCAGTGGCGAATGAAGAGAATCAGTAGAGGTGCTGGATGGATACGTTGCTGTGAGCAGATATTTTATATCCACTACGCAATCACACTTCGCATTTTCTCGCAGAAATGTGATCTAGTTACAAATATATACAGCATATGAGGGATATTCTTATTGCATATACATGTGCATGCATCTGTTTACAGCCAGTGTTTTCCCTGGATTTGGGATTTGTCGGGCCAATGTATTGGAAAAGTTTGCCATTGTGCGCCATGTCATTAACTGTAATTAATCTTTACAGCAGTCATGCAACTGCACTTAAACAGACCACTCAAGGGTCTGTTTTCCACTGCCTTTCTAGCTTTTTCCCCTCATAAAATCCGAAATGGGTAGAGCCTGACCCGAAGAAGATGATCCTATTAATTCATTTGATTTGATAAAACAAACCGGCTGGCAAATCTTGGTCATAACATCTCATTCGTAGCCTCAAACCAGCATGAAAATCACCGCAATTCAGCAGCGTCCATTAAGGGTGACCTTTAGTCCGACACTTTTCTGCTGGACTGGGATCGGTTTCTCCTTCTGAAGAGCCTCCCCTGGTCAATGCAGCGCCAAAGTGTCTGAGCTGACCCCAGATCGGCGCTATGAGAGGAAACATCTTCCAACGCCAGGCCTTCGTCTGTGACAGGGTGATGTCATCTTCCGTCCTGTCCCACAGAAAGGCCTCATTGTCCACAGCAGAGAGAGAGAGGATCTGTCAGGGCCCAGTCTGGGTCAACTGTGATAAAGAAGCTCAATCTGAAAAACATACACAAGATAACTTCACTCAAACACGCATTTACGCTTAAGTACAATACAAAAATACAACATCATTAAAGTCCCTGTTGGTGAAATATACACAATATTATGTGTGGGACATAGTTTCATATATTTATTACATATAAATACATATACCCAATACTGTACAAAAATCTTGAGCCACCCCTTATTTCTTTCATATCTTGCTTCCAAATATTCAGACTTTCTTGTATTTTTTAATGTAGTCTTGAGCAACAGTTCTCCAGGGTTCCTAAAGGACTTTCAAAGACTCTCATTTCCAGTCCAGTCCCTGAACCTGACCAGTTTCAGAGGAATGTTTTTGTTTGTTAA
>JBBPCX010070302.1:0-10729 GCA_037974365.1 Hydrocynus forskahlii | reverse complement strand
AGACTGAGTGTGTTGGGAGGAGGATGTTGAGGAGAGACTGAGTGTGTTGGGAGGAGGATGCTGAGGATGGAGCTGCAAGGAAGAGGAAGAGAGGAAGGTCTAGTAGGAGGTTTATGGATGTGGTGAAGGAGGACCTGCAGGTAGTTGGTGTGAGGGAGGAAGATCCAGAGGACAGAAATGGAGAAGGTCAGTCCAATGTGGCGACCCCAAATCGGGAGCAGCCCAAAGTAGAAGTTAAAGAAGATGAAGACCATCATTTTTGACAGAATTTGTGTACTCTCACTACAATACTATTTAGCGAGAATCATCTGGATTATTTCTGCATTAGCTAGCAGGTAGAAAAATAAATGAATGGGAGCCTTCAAACTGCCCAGCCTCACGTGATCCAAGCTTTGCTCTCTCTGGGTTTGTAGGGTGGTCCTCATTACATTACAATCATTTGGCAGACACTTTTATCCAAAGCCACTAACTATATGAGGACACATTCAAGTTTCAGGACAGTGTGAGATCCAGAGGAGAGTTCTAAGTGTTAAATCTTTGTGTAGGAGTAGTGAAAGAAGATAGTAAGTCCATCAGGAGAGGAGATGGTATCTGTACAGATGAGTCCTCAGGAGGTTTTTGAAGATAGACAGGGATTCTACAGCTCTGGTCATTCATTCCACCAGTGGGGAACAAGAATGAGACCAGTCTGGACTGGGTTTACCTTTAGTGCAAGGATGGCAGAGCCAAAGTCCTCCCTTCCCACTCACCATGATGCTAGCCAGCCTAGGAGTCTCCTCTAAACATGTTACACTGTCCATTTAAGAAATAAAGGGTATAATGTTTCTTCACCATCCAGAGAGTTTGCTGGGGATTCAGACTTCATGTTAAAAACACCACTGAAAAGGAGGGCGGGACTCTTGTGCTATAAGAAAGCCTGTGAGCACAGACAGCTCCACGCCATATGACAGGAGGCTATCGGTCATGCTATAAACTGTATAAGCACCTGTGCCATCTCTCTTCACCTAGCGTCCACACTCAACAGCCCAGCACTGTACACACGTAAACGACAAACGTCGAGCCATCTAATGAGGGAACAGAGGTTTGGACATCATTGGGGCCACCGGAACAACAGCAAATGAAAAAGCCATGTACACCTGGCGTGGTGTTTCACTCATGTACAGGCCCCTTGCTGCTACTTTCAAGCCTTGGGTTTTGTTTTTTTTAAATATATGTTGTTTTTTGTTGCTGTTGCTGTTTTTTGTGTATGTGAATTTAAACTTTGTCAGGTAGGACATTTTATGTGCCATACATGCTCACAATACAGGGTTAAAATGTTTTTAATTTAACGTATATGTTAAATGTTATGTGTCAACATGCTGCATGTACTCTATTTATTTATTTGTTTATTTATTTATTTAGCAATCAATCATTTAATCTATGTTGGGGTTTTTGTTGCTTTTTTGATGTGGTCGGTTTGGATATATGTGTCTCGAGTTGTGATCAGTCAGATACTGCTGCTCAGTTGTAAAGTAAAGTAAAGGCCACAGGATCTGAGACTCGATCTGTCATGCTCTGCATTACACAAAGCTCCACATGAACCATGAATCAGGAGTCGAATATCTCCGTCACTGTAATCACTTTCCCTTCCACGGTACGCATATTTGTTCTTATCCTTGTTCTCGCTCACCAGGTGAACTCATGTTGGAGCCGTCCTGAGTCAGAGATGCAAAGAAATCTCCATCGTGTGACTGAGAACTGATGGTCTACAACTTTAAAAAGCAGCTTTCAGAGAAAACTTGTCATGTTCAGTATGCAGTTACTGGCTACTTTACTGTCTACCTGCTGGTGCATGTTTGTAAGGTTTTTTAGGTGGTGGACTACTCCCATACTTAACACTGGCAGTGACACAGAGATGTGAAAAAATGTACATACTTACATGTCAGTGCCACGGTTGTGCTGAGAATGGTCCACCAGACAGTTAATGTCTGGTCAGTGATGGTCCTGTGGTGGCCTTTTCCGCTAATGGACAGGGTGGAGGGGGGCTGATAAACCTGACAGATGGGCTACAGGATGCAACTTAAGTACAGGAGTACAGATAAAAGTAGGGCTGCCACTGTTATATCAATAACTGAGTAATGTATCGAGTGATCATATACATGCATATAAACATCAAACATTTAATTTTACTTCATATACATGAAATTAGTAACATACTCAAAGACATTTGTCATGTGGGTTTCCTCCCTTTTAGTGACACTCATAAATTATTTGAGTGCTAAGAGCTCCCCCTTGTAGAGAATGTGTAGGTTGCTCATACATACATTTTAATCGATTAAAAATTCCAATCAAAGTAATTGTGACAGCCCTAGGTACAGGATAGATGTTTCTGATCAACTAGACACTCAGTGTAGATAATTCCTGATGGTTCATTTGTACGTGGCAGCTCAACAGAACACCACTGTCCACTTTCCCTTCATTCCTCCGCTGAACAAACGCAAAACAGCCAACACAGTGCTCAGACAAAAAATACTGTTTTGAAAATGCCTCTTGCATGTGTGTTAAGATTCTCTTTCTATTTCCGCTTTGTCTGTGTCGTGTTCACTTGAGAAGGAGGGGAAAAAAGCTTTTTTGTGGTGGTGGTGGTGGGGAAAAGATGAATGTATCATTTTGGTGAGTTGTGTCAGTGTGGGTGAGTCTCTTGTGTTCGGTTGTGAATCTGGCATGCTGACACTGACTGGGCCACCAGTATGGTCCCATACAGTTTCTTATATGTCTGTAAAGTCATTTGCCAAATAATTCTCCTTGATATTATTTATTTTGAAAAGTGAAAAGTTATGTAAATTGTAGAACTGTTTAGAAGTGGATTCATTTTGGATCCGAGTGAAAAGAAATTAAAAGAGTTTTGGTCTCTATAACAAAGAACAAGTCTCTGCTGTTTTATTTGAACAACAAAAGCAACTTTTTTTGTTTTTGAATTTGCCTACAGAATAATAAACAACACACTGTGCAACACACTGTGTATATATATAGATATATATATAGTAGGACCTACATAGACACCCATTGTAATAATTAGGTTCAGGTGTTTCAGCCAAACTTGTTGCTTGCAGGTGTATAAAAACCATCACTGACAGTAGAATTGGTTGTTCTGAAGTACCCTGTGACTTTAAAATAAGTGCTTTTATTGTGAAATGGAAGTGTCTACTGGGCACCAACAGCTGAGACACGAGGTTGCATACATCACCGACTCTACAGAGCAGGGCCGCCGAGCGCTGAAGCACAAAACACATAAGCCTAATCACTCCATTAAATGAGTTTCCACAGATGAGTAGCTGCACACAAGTCTAAGATCTCTATGTGCATTGCCAAGTGTCGGCTGGAGGGGTGTAAAATGGATGAGCGATAATGGGTTGGGGTGGTTTTTCAAGGTTTAGGCTCAGCCGCTTGGTTCCATTGAGGGGTAAGGTTAAAATACAGCACGCAAGGAAATTTCACACAATTATATGCTGTATAGACCCTTTCCTGTTCCAGCATGACTGTTGTCCTGTGCACAAAGTGAGGTCCATAATGACATGGTTTGATAAGAGGCTTGAACAGAACACTACCCTTATCCCAACTAAACACCACTGGGATGAACTGGAATGTCAGTTCCGATCCAGGCCTTCTTGTTCAACATTAGCGGCACTCCAAAATCCTGAGGAAAGCCTTTCTTGAACGGAGGGGTGTTAAGTCCTTTTTAGGCCCCTGGTTTAGGAAATGGGTCTTCCAAGAAGTTTAAATGGTCAGATGTCTTAATATTTGACCACATAGTGTGCATAAAGCATTTTCAAACTTCATTATTTTCAATTTCGCTGATAAAAAGGTAATCAAATGATATAAAAAAATGGTAAAAGGAAACTGTATGTAAAATGAAAACATGATAAAATAATAAAATACACACACATCCTAATAAGTAAATCACTGAAAAAATACAAAATCTATTTCAAACAGGCATAAATAAAAGTGAAAAGTAATTGAATTAAAAATTTAATTAAAATGTGTTTGAAATAAAAATCTTTCTGTTACTGGTACACAGTGAATAAAACTGTATTTTCAAAGTTCAGTATAAACATCTGGAGTGTAATTACATCACTGGAGTGAATTAAATAACCACCACTGTTTAAAACCATTACGGGCTCTTCTAAGTGTTCAGCCCAAAACCCAAACTTTATTAGTAGTATTATCATTATTAGTAAGAAGCTAAAGGTCTGTCAAGTGTGGCTTGGATGACATAACATTCTGAACTACAACTATTTCTGATGTGAAGAACATTACATCCTCTGGTTAATTTATTTATTTATTTTTTTTTTTAAGCAGGTCCATAAACATGCATTGTTAAAACTGTGGTACCAAATAATCACCACCAGATGGGGCCATGTAGCCCTACAGAATGGAAGCCTAAATGTTTTCTATAGCTACTGTTACAAGCAATGCAGAGTAAATAATATCACATTATAAGTGTTCATTAAAAAATATATTACATGACGTTCTCTTTTTAAAATCCATTTAAAAAATGGACACGTTGTTGTGGACACAATGCTTCTCTCATTCTGCTGTCTCTCTTCGACAGTTAAACAATCAGTTTACTCTCAAAGTCAAAATGATCTCAAGAGAAATCAGTTCAAAAATTATTTAAAGCAGAAAAAAAATTATATATACATCCAGTCACCATCCAATGTCCTGATATTACCTTACAGTCAAAGAGCATTATTTTCGCTTTGACAGGAGATGGAATCCCTGTACTAAAACAGATATAGTGGATGATTTTCTTGCATGCTCAGCCTTCAGTGACACGTCCAGTCTGCGTGTTAACTGCCTCTGATTTGGGACTGAACCGATATAGGCCATGTCAAAGCCAGCTTTGAGCCTGTAATGGTTAGAAGTTTAGAGGCTTTGTGGGGCGCTGGCACTGTAGCACTACAATCAGAGGCAGCTGTTACCGCCGTGGCCCTTCCAGGCTGCTCTGGAGCCAATGTGATATTTTATCACAGTCAGGTTGGCCTTGAAAGCTTAGTAAGAGAAGCTGGTCTAGGGCCAGAGCTCTCCCAATCGGTGGTCTTGAACACTGCAGGCCACGCAGGTTTCAGTATGGCTGCATCCTCATGTTTGACATGCCAGGGATGGCTGAGGCGTAATCCGTACTGTGTCGCTACTGAGACATTTTATGTAGCCACGTTTAGATCTGGGTCTTGGACCACACACACACACACACACACACACACGCACACACACACTCTCTTCTTTCTCTCTCTCTCTCACACACACACACTCACACACAAACACACACATGCACACATCGCTGAGCAAGGGTACAGAGGCTTATCTCTGAAGCAGCTTGCTTTTGGGTTTTGTTGAAATATTAAAAGGAATATAAAAATAGAAGGGCTAAGCACTTAAACTCACGCAAACATGGCTGTGGCGTATATCTGCAAATCATGTAGGTCTTGGAACTGTCCATCACTTACAAATAGTAATTTGTAACCAATTAGCAAGTCCCGACAACAAGAAAGTTTCTCGAAATTATGACTTAATAACTCATAATAACTAGATATTATCTATGTTACAAAGCAACAAGATGCTGTAACTACATAATAATGAGATGCTATCAAAACTATTTAATAATGAGATTCTATTGCTCCAGAAAAAATGAAATGCTACTTACGCTGCATAATATTGAGATACTACCTAATAATGAGATAGAACCCATTAATGTGATACTTCTAACACTGTATAATAAAGAGATATTACCTAATAATGAGATAGTATCCATTATTGGGATACTACTCACATTGTATAATAATGAGATCCTACCTAATAATGAGATAGTACCCCTTAATGTGATACTTCTTACACTGTATAATAATGAGATACTACCTAATAATGAGATACCATGCAATGAGATACTACACACACTGCATAATAATGAGATACTACTTAATAACTAGATACTACCTAATAATTAGACATTGCATAATGAGACACTAATCACACTGCATGATAATGAGATACTATTTCCATAAAATACTGAAATACAATTTATATTTCCTTATAAATCAGAGGATTATGCTGCATAATACTTCAATACTCTTCAAGTTAGGAGGTATAAGTCTCATTATGGCTTGAATTTCAGGAATGGGTCTCAATGGTAAACCACTTAAGGGTTTTTTGTTCCCACTGAGATCATAAACTGTATGTCAATTTTCGGTAAGTAATGCTGAGGAAGACTCAAGATTTGAGCACCATCCGTTTGCATTTGTACGTACTACCGGTATCGAAAGCATACACTGTATGTATCTATAATCGGGGTAATTCTAAAGCCCTGGCCTCACCCTGAACCCACCACACCCTTAATAAGGCACCAGGCGCCATGTGCAAGTCCATCTAATTTTGACATACATCTGAATGAAATCAATAGTTGCAACACATCCACCCCACTGAAGCATATGGTATTGTACAGCTGAATGCAAATCATATACATTTAACTCATTGTAAAAAATAAACCCCTTGTAGAGGTACAGATCATCTAAGAGGGACTGGCTCCATCAGCCCAAGCAATATTTTCCAGTCATGCTGCAGCGTCTGAAACCCACTGAGTTAACGTGGCCTTGCTTGTAAAACAAGTGTAGAATGTAAATGTATGCGAGTTGCGCTGAGCTATAAACAAAAAAGCAAATGCTAGCTCTCTATAACTACTCTGCATTTCTGTGCTAATCATTCCTCTTTGTTTGAAAAAAAAAATACATGTGCGTAGCGTATACTTATTGTATACTGTAATTAAGCCAGCCACAGAGATGAAGAGAAGCTGAGCTGACTCATCTATAGAGCATGTGTGTATGACCGAGTATGACTCAATTAAGGGCATTGTCAAAACCTTCATGCCGCTCCAACCAGCTGCAGCTTCTTTTGGGCTTAAGTGGAGATCTTTGCACATTTTCAGTTTAGCTCACACTAGTTTCAGAATTACTGCTTCCAAGCAGAGGTGTGGAGAGACATTAGAATTATTCACTGCGGTACAATAATGACTCATCTGAAAGGTTCAGCAAAAAAAGTAAAACATATTTTCTTCCAGTAAATAGACATGGGTACAGAGAAGGGTAGTGGCTCAGAGAGGTATTGGAAGCAAGTTCTTGGCAAGAAAGCACGTATATTAGGGCTCAAATAAAACGGTAAACTTTAAATATAATCTCAGATCCAAGTGCATGACCAGGTTTGAAACAGTTTACATAGAATTTGGACAGTGTCTACGATCCTGAGCTGTGAGTTACTGTTCTCCTCTCAACAGCATGGATACATGCAGACAAGTGGCACTAAAATTAGCTCATCAACACACACACACACACACACACACACACACACACACACACGGGTAAACAGAAACTGCTTGAACACCTCTTTTATCTTCACTCCATACAGAAGCCCCCCAACTCAAGGCCACTGGCTTAAAGGGCCAGTAAGTCCTCCATTTTCCCCCACTGTGGCCTAAACTTCTGTTTGTGTCCTCTGATAATGCTTCTAGAGACAATCAGAGACAGTTATAGTTTTACTTAGACTGTCCTGCAATCAAACTGGCTGTAATGAGGAACAAAATGTTTAGCTTAAAGCTTAAGTGATGTGGTAGAAAAAAAAAATTCTTTCTTTAATGTGTGGATCATTTAGAAAAGCTGTCACGGTCCATTTATCTTCCAAAAGTCAGGAACGGAACACTATTTCAACGCTTTTCAGCCAATGGACAGAAAAAAAAAGAAGACTATCATAAGAGACGACTCTCCACTAGTCACAGGGATGGAGGATATTTCCTTCAACATACATTTCTATTATAGTCACTGAGGGAAAAGAATAAAGAGAATACATTTGTGCCCAGCAAACACAGGCCCTGTCATTTTTTATGGTTTTCATGCACCATTTACTAACACCATTTATTCAGCTTGTTTGGGAACTGTGAAGCAATTTAGGATCCTTAAAGGATGGAAAGCATAAGAGGTACAGGGTGGTGCCACTATTCTAGTTATTGTAATGCCAGCAGTAATCTAAATGTAGTCTGGCCTCTGGGGCCATTCCACAGTCACCTGTTTCCTCTTCCCCCAGGCACACTTGCACTGTGGTAACTGCACACAGTCCTCCAGCTGCTCTCTGTAATACATTTTCATAGAGATGCTATCAATTCTAACAGAGGGAAACTATTGGCAGTAAAGCGAAGGCTGTGATTAACTAGAGCTTTGAGGTAGTGATGATAAAACCAGTAGCATAGTTCAGTAATAAGCAACAGGTGAGGCCTGTGCCACTGCTGAGAATAATTGCCAGGCTTAAGCAAAGCTTTATAAAGGACAAATTCATTTACGTTTTAAAAATCGTCCTCATTCACTGGAGATTGTTCTGCCAGTCGTCTGCTGATTGAGCCCTTTACAAGTTAGCCAAGAAGAAATGGAAGATTATACCACACCAATTGCCAAAACATGCTTCTAATATGACAAATACTTATGTTTATGACATGTATTTATCTATTAAAAAAGTGACTCTACATAGGTGAAAACAGTAGCTGTCATCTTCAGAATTCAGAAATGCAGAAATCGCCTAACCTGGTGTACAATATTTCCCTTGTGTGCAATATTTCCGTGCAATTTTTGGGGGGCGAAATATTACTTTGGGCAATTTGTTTGGTGCATTATTAATTTTGGTCCGTGCTGGCTGCTACCAAACTGAGGACAAAAAAGCCTTAGTTAAAATTTTTATAGATTATAGGATGAGACGATAACACAGATTTAAGTGCATGCACACACACACACACACACACACACACACACACACACACATACACACAGAGCTACAGTATTTACAGCTTTTCTTAAGTGTATTTTTCCCTGATGCCCTCTTACAACATTTGTTATGAACAAAACAGTTAATTTTTTACACTACCATTTCCAGCCTCGCCTTTAGAGCTGTGATTCCAAAGGTTCTGGGAACTCTCTGACACCACACACACCTTACCAAGCTCATCAGCGGATCATCAAGCTTGTCATGCGCTGGGTCAAGTGTGTTAAACACAGAGAAAACCCAAAACTTTGAAGGGCAGTGGGTCTTCAGGACCTTACATACATACATGTATGTATATATACTGTATATATATATATATATATATATATATGTGTGTGTGTGTGTGTGTGTGTGTGTGTGTTTCTGCAGCTCAGTTTCCATAAATGGGCCCTTGGTATTTAGAAGAGAATGGTAAGTTTTGAAACTTTAACAATATTTACATACATAATGTTTACACAACGTTACGTACATCAAACACTTTTTTTTTTTTTTATTAAAAAAGTGTTTTCCCATTAAATGAACCTATAAGTCACGGTCACCCCTCTATTCACCATAGTTTTCCTTCATGTTTAACACTTTTATCGAAACAGTCCAGCAGGGTGTTTTCAGGTTACCGTAGAAAGTCTGTCATTCGTTAGCTGAGAGGGAGATTTTCCAGCGGGCGCAACACATCCACTGGAACTTCCCTTTTAATATGTCATGTTTTAAAAGACACACATTGTCATTTACCAGGGGAGAGTGTGCATCTTGTCTGTATTAAGTAATTTAATAATGTGACACTACCAGAGCATAATTCAGTCAAACCGGGCGAGGCTGATTTATGATGGGAGGCTGAATGATAGAGAAGCACAGCGTCGGAGTGAACACACATGTGGCAACAGTCCAGCGTCTCTCAGGGAGTGCTACTGACGTCAAAAAAGCCTTGGTTAAAAATTTTCAAGATTAGAGGATGAGAAGATAACACAGGTTTAAGTGCATGCACACACACACACACGCACACACACACACACACACACACACACACTGATCTACAGTATTTACAGCTTTTTCTGTGTACTTACTGGAAATCTGACAGTAAGGTGGGGCACTAAGTGGATCACACTGCTTTTATAAACCATCGAGCTTTCAGGGAGTGATCCTGAACTTTGAGTAATGCACCATACCCCCTGGGCTCGACTGACAGTCAGGTTAAGAAGGAGGACCTCCTATATGTTATTGTTTTTTGATGTTATATGTAGCTTATTGTAAATATCAGAAGAAAAAAACAACCCTGATATCCCCAAAATGGAAATTGTATAAGAGCGGAAAAAACATGCCTAATTCTTTAATATACTTTCCCCCCCCTATTTCAGTCATATCCAGTTCCAGCTAGGACTCTCCCAGTCCCACAATACCTCAAATACTGGGAGGGTACTGGGTAGCACACGTTCCCTCTGAGACACAATAAGAGACAGAGAGACAGAGATAGAGACAGAGAGATAGACAGAGAGAGACAGAGAGAGAGAGAGAGAGAGAGAGACAGAGAGACAGAGACAGAGAGAGAGAGAGAGAGAGAGAGAGAGAGAGAGAGAGAGAGAGAGAGAAAGAGAGAGAGACAGAGGGAGAGAGAGAGACAGAGAGAGAGGGAGACAGAGAGAGAGATACAGAGACAGAGAGAAACAGATAGACAGAGTGAGAAAGAGAGACAGAGAGAGAGAGAGAGACAGATAGACAGAAAAAGAGGGAGAGAGATGTGTAGAGAGAGAGAGAGAGATGTGGAGAGAGACAGACAGAGAGAGATAAAGACAGAGAGAGAGAGAGACAGAGAGAGAGAGAGAGACAGAGACAGAGAGAGAGAGAGAGAGACAGAGAGAGAGAGAGAGAGAGAGAGAGAGAGAGAGAGAGAGAGAGAGAGAGA